>ML685851.1:10531659-10545517 GCA_007922175.1 Pelusios castaneus
GTGGCCCGGTTTGGCACTCTGGGACATTTCCGGAGGCTGTCAACAGCGCAAAAAGTGTCCAAACAGGCTGTACCATGGAACAACTGTTCCGTGGTAAGCCTTACCACCCTCGTTCAGGTGGTTTACATGTTGCGCGGCAAGAGGGCTGTTGCCGCGCAACAAGAAGCTTTAGTGTGTGGACGCTTTGATTGTTATCGCGCGGTAAGGAGCCTTACCGCGCGATAACTTTGTAGTGTGTACAAGGCCTGAATGAGGGACGCAACCTAGTGACAGATGATGTAGAAAAAGCTGAAGTACTCAATCCTTTTTTTGCCTCTGGGAGCTTGAAAGAGGTGAAAATCAGCTTTTGTAATGACAAAGCCAGCTGATATCTCTATTCAAACACAAGCTAATGATATCAAAGTTACATATGAATTCTAACTCTTTAGTTTCTCTTTGAAGCTTTGATTTAGAATTAACTTGTGTAAGTACTGCAACAGAGATAACAGAGTGATAAATAAATGTGATAACTAAATTTGTTAGTCTTTAAAAGTGCCACAGGACTCCTTGTTTGTTATATTGTTTATGTGCAGGTGTCATATTTGTATTGGAAGTTATGGAAATGCATGTATTTCAATGTGTGATGTGTTTCTGGACCACACCCTAGACTGGATAGCTGCAGCGATAGCCTGTTTAATGGCCCATTAAGAAAACTCTGAGGAACTGAGGTACAGGGAAAGACATGGTGAGTCACGAGGACTTGCTCAAGTGACTCTGGACTCCATCTTATTTCTGTAAATTTTCACAAGCAGCTTGGCAAAGGCCAAGGAACATAAAAGGCATCTGTCCCACCTCCGTTTTGTGTTTAGTCTTCAGCCATAACCTACTTCTGGATTTATTCATCTACAACTGAAGCTATGAAACAAATGACAGAGGCCTAAAATTCTACTGAAAGCCTGATATATATGGACTTTTAAATCATTGGTATGTATATGATTGCTTTAATCCTTTAACAGTTCTCTTATAGCTTGTTTCTTTTCTTTTTATAATAAGCCTTTAGTTTTAGTTACTAAAGGATTGGGTGGGAGTGTGGTATTTTCGGTAAGATCCAAACTTATATTGATCTGGTAATATGGCTGATCTTTTGAGGTCAGGAGAATCCTTGTGGTAAAGAGAATGGAGTTTTACATAACTTATCTCTTTATTTGATCCAGTGGTTGATTGGAAGACAGAGGCTGAAATGCAGTAAAGGCGACCGTTTATATTTTGTTTGGGATTCTTGATGTCCAGTTTGGGGAATCAGAAGCATTGTTTTTAGCTGGTTGGGAAGTCTGACTTCAGTGCCACCCACAAGTGCTGGGAGAATTTGCTCTCCTTTTGCAAGCTACTCTAGGCACGGACGGGTCACAAGCAATAGCAAAATTTTGCACTGTCACAAGCACACTATCTGCCCAGGAAATAATAAATAAGGTTATCTTTTCTTTATTTCACTTGAGGGGTATATATAATGTATATACATAGTACAATTTTTTTTTGTGATAGAGAATAAATGGAGATATCTAATTGTTGGCTGTTCATAAAGTCAACAGATTCCAGTTAATAATGAAAAAAATTATACATTTAATATCAAAAGTAACTTCAAGTACTTTTAATACAGTTTACTATTCAGTATATAGTAGTTTTTATTTTTCTATCAAAAGTGTATTTGGGTAGATTATTTAATATTTCAATATTAAGTACTGTTCATTTCAGTATGGATTTAAAACGACATGTTTGGTGAGCTCAGCCAGCTTTTCACAAGAATCACAGTTCACTCCACACAACCACTGCATGTGTTTTGAAACTGCAAGCCTGGTTTGGGCAAAGTCAGAAATGCAGTGAATTTGTCTGGAAAATACACTACTGTATTCTCCTACATGAGGTCAGGTTACAGACCTTGGTATGAAGCAGTACACAACACTGCTGCTTGTAAAAGAACCTGATCTTACCATAAACAATACAGTAAATTTCGTTTCCCATCCTTTAACCATTCAGTACAAAAATAGTTACAATTAGGTATATATTGCACCAATTTCTGCATTGTTATTACTTAACTCCACAGGGTCCTAGTCAGCTCTAACCCTGCATTAACTGTTCTTTGTTTCACTAAGATTACACTAAGATTTTAATTTCCATTAAAAAAAAAAACCTGGGAAAAGGGCAACAGACACACATAAGGTGTGAGATAGCGGATTTCTGTAACATTGTAAAATAGTGTAGTTGAGCAGCATTCACAAAGTAAACTACACATTAGACTTGGAAATCATTTTCTCCAGTAGGTTCATCATTCTCTCCTGTAGCTGTAGGCTTTGAACTTGAATGATGTTTTGCTGATCCAGAATCCTGCGCACTTCCCTACAGGTTTCTTCCATAGCTCTACTTAACTTCTTTTGTTCTTCCAACATGGCTTCCATTAGTTTTAGTTTCTTCTTTTGGAAACTGCAGCTTTGCAGTTTTCTTTTCTTAACCGGTCTTTCTTCAGCTCTGAAATACAAATATGTTTTGAACATTAAACTCACACATCTGGTAAACTATATCAGGGACCTAAAATTCTATAGCTCTATCTTGATCACATTATACTTGCTAGGATGGATAAAAACCAATGTTATCCTACCATAGCTTTAAGAAAGGGTATTTTTATAGTTATAAAATGTTACAAAAAGTTGCTACTGAGTCATAGTGGACTTGGAATTCTTACTACATAGCTGCAGTAAACATCCCATCACTAGCTACTGGTACTTTAAGGCAAGATTGTAATTCATTGTTACAGGTCCTACAGATCTCTGCACCAATAAGGTTGCTCCCACCATGGTGTAAGCCAAATATCAGATCATGTCTTTGAAGTACTCTCTGTGTATACCTCAATCAGTCTTTAAATTACTGCCTGTAGTCTTCCCAAAGACCTACCATCACATAGGGAGGAGCTGCTATGTTCTCTATGTGGCAAGAGAAATTTACTATTACTAGACGAAGTAAATTTCTTCAGAAAGACAAATTGTCTATTTTTGGCCTTTAGAGAAAAATCTCTGAGTAAGTCAACTCAGCTCAAAGGCTACATAAGACTACTCATCCAGTCATGTTTTAAGCTAGCTGATGTGCCTCTATATGAATGCCTCAGAACTTCCTCTATAGGGAGACAGTATCTTTAATAGCATATGCTCTCTGTATGTCTTCATCTGAAATCTGTAAGATTGTTTCCCCCACCCTCCATGTATTGCTTTCAAAGAATCACAATGACCTTTCCCCTTGCTCTACTTCATTCTACTTCAAAGCCTACTTGTAAACAGTGATTCAGTCTGTGGAAAGTAAGGATAAAGAAAGCTGTATGCCTCTCAACTGCCAGTCACTGCTCCAAAGGTTTCCATGACCATGTGGCTAAGCACAAATTCCCTAGCACTTAGAAGCAGTACAGTAGGAGAACAAAAGCCGCTGCTGGTATGATGATCTGGAAGGAAATAGAAAATCATTGCTAATACAATTTGTAGGCGTAGGGAGGTGATTTTACCTGTGTGTATGGCATTGTTAAGTCCAATACTAAAATATTGTCTCCATTTCTGGTGGGCACATTTTTAAAGGATGCCGAGAGAATGGAGAGAGTGACAAGAAGAGTCAGAAAAATTATTTCAGGGCTGGGATATATGCCTTAAAGAGCTCAATCTGATTAGTTTATCAAAAAGAAGATAAAGAAGTGACTTGACCATGATGCATAAATACCTTCAAATGGAGGAAATACTGGGTACTAAAGGGCTCTTTGGTCTAGTGAAGAAAGGCATAACTAGAACTAGTGGCTGAAAGGCAAAGCCAGGCAAATTCGAAATAGAAATAATTAACAATGAGAAAGAATGGAAAGAATCTCATTATACCATTAATCATTTGGAACTGTGATTGATTTGTGTAGTCCTTTAGGCACTCCTTCCCACCTTAAACTCCTGATGCATACCTGTGTGACAGACAACACTACTGCCATGCAATACGTGAACAGACAAGGGAGCACAGAGTCATGCTTGGTACAAGTATGACCATAACCTTTTTCAGGCAGGCTGAGAGAAACATTGTCAATTCGAACCATGCGTATCAATGGGAAACTGAATTCCATGGCAGATTGGCTTGGCCACGGAAGAGGGATCCAAGGGGTGTCCGGTCTCCAACACAGGGATTTCATCCACATAGTCCAGACTTTTGGAAAACCAGTGTGGAATTTCAACCAGCTCTAACAACAAAACAAATAGCTTCTATAGCAGAAGCAAAGATCATTGGTCCAGGAGAATTAACTTTCTTCCATGTGTAGCCAAAGACTCTGCTATTTGCATTCCATCCTTCTCCCATGATAACATGCAAGATCCAACAGACACAGCAACAACAGGCTACAGTGATTCTGATCACACTACACTGACTCAGACACCTCCGATTTTTTCAGACCTCAAGGAACTGTTTGCAGCACTCCACTACCACTATGATCCGCCATGGATTTACTGTCACGGGGTAGTCTGTTCCATGGCAACCCAGAATCTGACTGCCTAATTATTGAGAGGTCACATTTAAAAAAACAAAATTAGTTTAGGATATTTCACTGACATGGTTTCAACCTTACTGAAGTCCAGAAAGTTTCCCACTAATTCTCAATATACAACAATATGGTGAAGTTTTCATTACTGGTGCACATCAATAGGATACACAGCAAGATTAGCATCAGTCAAACTTTTCCTAGAATTCCAAGCAAGCCAGTTTCTTTCTGGGGTTACAACGCATTCAGAACTCTAATGTCAATATACCCACAATTCTGGTAGACAAGACTCTGAATTCTTTATCCCATCACTCACACATTAAAAATTAAAAACATATGTATCCTCAAAGCTACCCCCCAATTAGATGACCTCGTATTCACAAGGTATCTCCCTTGGATGTTCCCTAGGGTGCACTGTCAGTCCCCCTTTCAAATCTTCTCTGAAGCATGTCTATATGTCCTGAAAATATGAATTGCTTTTCTAGTGGTCATAACATCAATGTAAAAGTTTTCAGAGTTGGGAACCTTTTCTATCCTCCCTCAAAATTTGCTTTCTCCATAATGACACGGTGGTACTAAGGAAACCCCTTCAATCAACTCTAAGATAAACTCCCTCTTTCAATGGTCACAGGAGATTTCACTCCCTTCCATCTCCCAAATCCTGCCCTTTCATAAAATAAAATAAATAACAGGGGGTGGAGGTATGGCACACCTTACATGTCCAGAAGGCAATTAAGATCTATATTAAGACAACAATGCTTTTTGGAAAAATCTTTACAGTACTTTATTTTAATACGCTACAAGGTTAGGGGACAGAAAGATTTCAGGTCCTCCGTAGCAAGAATTATTATGTGGGGAATTTCCAAGGCATATAAAGCAAAAGGGAAAACTTCATTTAAGTTTAAGGATCATATCATAAAGGCAATGGCAGCTTTGTGGACCAACAAATCTAGTGCCCCACATAAAAGGTTTGCCAGGTGGCAATTTGGCCTTCCCCACATACATTCACAAAATTCTGTAAGATTAAGAGACTTCAGTCAAGTGAAGCACCCTTCAACAGGTTTCTGCAAGCCATAGTTCATTCCTAGCCCACCTAAAATCAATAGTGATACAAGTGTGTGTATGGGGTTATGTCTACAAAAATTCCATCAGCATTGAATTTATGGACCCATCCCTTACAGAGAAAATCTGTCTCACTAAAAATTTCCATTCTGAGTAATCAGATGGGGTCATAACTTCACCCCACCCCATACATTTCGTCTCCTTCTACTGGGAGATTAATTTTCAATAGCATTGTGCTGGTTTTCCTTTTTTAGGAAGAGATGATGGAAAACTATATTCTTGTGTTTTATTGATGATCATTGGAGTTATTCTAATTTATATGTTTTGTTAAGATGGACTTTACTTCGTAGCGTAGGACAGTTTTTCTCCACTATTGCTAAAACATTTTGAAAGTGTTTTATTCAGATATGACAGTTATCAGCTTTGAAAGTGGCTCTTTGGAGGAGTCTTTAGTGGGAGGAGTTTTCTGGAGAGCCACCGTAGCCAGTCAAAATATCTGCTTCTGCCTCCTACAATCTGGAGACTGAAGAACTGTTCACTGATGAATTAACAACTGGTCTCCCTATCCAGAATGAAAATTTCCAGGTGAGTGAAACTATTTACTCATTTTTACAACCGGGCAATCTAGAACTGCTGTAACCAGGATTAGTTTGGCAATGATGCCTATGCTATGGCTTCCATCGTTGCTACTACTGGTGAAGAATTAGAACTATGAGATTTGCTTCTGTAGACAAGTCAACAATGGCTGCGTCTACACTGGTAAACTAAGTCGACTTAAGCTTGGCTTAAGTCGACTTAATTGGCCCTGCGTCTTCACTACACTTTGCTTAAGTCGATGTAAGCAGCTTGCTTAAGTCGACTTAAGGAAAATAAAGTCGACTTAATGAAAATTAAGTCGACTTTATTAAACCACCTTTCTGCTCAACCTAAGGCTTAATTCGACTTTTTAAAGTCAAATTAAGCCAGTGTAGCCGTGGGGTAGCCCTAAGTCGACTTAGGGCTACCCCAGGACTACACCAATGCCCTCCCTGTCGGGGGGGGGCACAGAGGGAGCCTGGCATGCCCCCCAAAGGGCAGGGCATGTGGGCAGGGTGTGACGCTGTCTGGATTTAGGGAAGCATTTATGATATTATTTTCTATGGATATCACATAAATACTATAATCCATAAGAACTATGTCATGTTTAGTATCAATAGAAAGGTAGTAATTTGCTGGGAATTATTATATAGTTTATGTCTAGGAGTTCTATTTGGATTAGAAGTTTGGAATTTGATGTTATATCCATACTTTAACTTATGTTAAAACCATTGTGTCCTTAATGTTTAGGAATGTGCCAGGACAATGGTCCCAGGGAGTTACCTGATGAGCCATTAGGACACAATGGTTGTATTCCTTATGTCTTTATGTCTACCAGAATACTGGAGTCATCACTTCTACTCCTGGTACTTCCTGGTACCCAAAATGCAAGGGAGGGGTAAGATCCATCCTCGACCTTCATAGCCTCAACAAATATATCAGGTATATGATATTCCCAATGGTCACTATCAACTGTTTTCCTTGCATTCTTTCAGAATTACTGGTTTGCTGCTCTGGACCTTCAGAATGCCTACTTTCATGTGGTGATTTTGCTGAGCTACAGAAAGTTCCTATAATTCATTTTAACAGAACACCACTTTGAGTGTTTCCATTCAGTCTCTCTTCAGCCTCCCAGGTTTTTACTGAATGCATAGTCCTTGTTATGGCACATCTCAGGAAGAAAAATATTCATATCTTCCCATATCTAGATGATTGTTTACTGAGGGGTAGATCCAGAGAGGAAGTTCTTGCTCATGTTGGCGCCACACTGCACTCTCTCAACCATCTGTATCTTATCCTAAACACTAAAAAGTCAACCTTACTTCATGCTCAAAAAAATCAAGTTTATTGGGGCCTGGTTAGATTCCATGACATCTAGAGCATTTTGGCCAACCAAAGGTTTTCAGAGAAATTCACCATCTTTTCCTCAGTCTACAGTCTCAGCTTTCCATGACAGTTCAGATGTGTCTGAGGTTCTTGAGTCATATCATGCTTTCATACAGATGGTCCAGTTTGCAAGACTGCACCTTTTTCCCCTGGCTCAGGATAGTCTACTGTCCTACTCTTCATCCTCTAGATCAGAGGTCCGCAAACTACGGCCCGCAGGCTGGATACGGCCCTCCAAGGTCATTTACCCGGCCCCCGCCCCCGCTGCGGCCGCGGGCAGCGCTGCATCCAGTGTCATTAGCGTCAGTCGGGGGGACGCGGTGACGTGACGCGCTGGGGCCGAGGATGCGCCGAGCCGAGCCACCATCACTACGCTGAGGCAGACAGGTAGTAGCCAGGCCCAGAGCAGGGCCCTTTACTCTCCCTCAGTTACTGGTTGCCTACACAACAGCAGGCCAGCAGGCTAAAATCGGTCAAGTCCCACACTCTGGGCCTGGCCAGAGCCCCACAGCACCAACAAAAAGTGTGTGGATTCATTACCGCCTGCCACCCTGTACCCAGAAACACAGGCCAGCAGCAGACGTGATAGCTACGTGCGCCCATCTTAAAGAAGTAATAGTTATTTTGCATCCCTAGGAAACAATTATGTCAAGGAAAAGAAAAATTGACTCCGAGTGCAGGATATTCAAAGAACAGTGGACCTATGATTACTTTTTCATGCAGTGCCTGATATGCCAGGATTTAGTGGCTGTGTTCAAGGAATACAATTTGTGTCGACACTACGAAACTCGACATAAAGACAAATATGATTGTTTGGTCAGACAAGTGAGAAAAGACAAAATATTAAAACTGAAAAATGGATTGACAACTCAGCAAAATGCTTTTGTGAAGCAGAACCAGCTAAATATTTCATCACTGCGAGCAAGTTTTCAAGTTGCCAAGCTAATAGTGCGCACTGGCAGACCATTGTGGAATTGTGAATGCTTCCAGAGAATGTTTGCCAAAACATTCCATTGTTCAGCTTTCACCAACCAGGTTGTTACCAGTGCCTCCCTGATAACTTGTGAGATGCAGCTGGAGTCCGGGAAAGTACAGGGACTGTGATTAGAACAGAAGGCCTCACTCCATATCAACATGCAGGAGCTTTGGGCCACCTACAAACCATATCTGTCAAGCTTTTTGGGACTGCATCACAGACTCATTGATTCCCACATGTACTATTTGAACTGTAATGTACAATGTGAATAAACAATGGCAAATATGACCACCACAATATTTTATATGAACAAAGGGAAGCACACTCTGGATCACTATGCCTAGAGGTGACCAGGCTGTGCCAGTCCTGCATCAACGAGACCATTGCTCTGACAGCTGTTCACTTGCCAAGTGTTCATAATCATCTCAGCAGGTATTTTTCCCTGAGTCATGAATGATTCTGAAGACAAGTGACCACAGGGTCAACTATCTCTGGGACAGCTTGGAGATCTCAACAGGTGACCTATTTGCTACAAGAGACAACAGGCAATGTCACCTGTTCAGCTTGTAAGGGGAGCTCAGTCCAGACTTCCTATCCAATGCTTTCCACTTCAGCTGGCAGTCAACTGTCCTGTATAACTTTCCCCCAATCATAGAATTGTAGGAGAGGAAGAGACCTTGCAAGGTCATCTAGTCCAGTTCCCTGCATTTATAGCAAGACCTAGCATTACCATGCCATCCCTGACTGGTATTTGTCTAATATGCTCTTAAAAGTCTCCAGTGATGGAGATTCCACAACCTCCCTAGATGATTTATTCCAGTACTTACCTACCTGATAGAAAGTTTTTCCTATTGTCCAACCTAAACCATCCTTGCTGGAATTTAAGCCTCTTACTTTTTGTCCTATCCTCAGAGGTTAAGGAGAATTTTTCTCCCTCCTTCTTATAATCACATTTTCTGTACTTAAAAACACTCCATGACCCCCCTCAGTCTTCTGTTCTCCTGACAAAACAAGCCCAGTTTTTTCAATCTTCCCTCATAAGTGAAGTTTTCTAGACCTTTAATCATTTTTGTTGCTTTTCTCTGGACATTCTCACACCCTTCCCTGTTAACTCATATTTAATTTGTGATCTACTATAACCCACAGATCCCTTTCTACATAACTCTTTCCTAGGGAGTCATTTCCCATTTTGTTTGTGTTCATGTCTCTAGTTTGTCCAGATCAGGTTGAATTTTAAGCACTTGAAACCCATCCCTGCTTGGTATCATCTGCAAACTTTATAAGTGTACTCTTTATGCCAGTATCTAAATTCTTGATGAAGATCTTGAACTGAACTGGATCCAGAACTGATCCATGCAGGACCCCACTCAATATGCCCTTCCAACTTGACTGTGAACCACTGATCACTACTTTCTGGGAATGGTTTTACAACCAGTTATGAAAAACCCACTTCATCACTTCTTTAAAAGTGCCACCAGACTCCTTATTTGTAATCCAGGCTAATGTATGTGGTTTTTTATTCTGGTTCAACAGTTTCATAATTGGATGACTGACGTGTAATTTAGTGTTATCCTTAAAACTTCTATATTGCAATGACTCACAATAAGGATCTGTAGGAGGAACTTAATATTTTCTTCAGGCAGAAGACTGCACCACATTTTTTGGATTTAAAGTGAGAGCAGTGAAATCTGAAATGTGTCTTGTGCTACGTTAGGCTGAAATCATGCTGTCCATGTGACCCAAATATTATCAAGAAGGGAAAAGAATATTTGCATTCCTCATATTAACTATCATTATATTATATTTAATGTAATTATATTTAAAAGTGGGTGCAACATACTTTAAAAGATGCTTGTTGGAAAACTGAAGCATAACTGACATTTTCATCAACTTGGTAGAAATATTTGGTGGGCATTTTAAAGTTCTCTCTCTCTCTCTCTCTCACACACACACACACACACACACACACACACAAATAATAGCTGACTATTGAAATCTCATACTCATATTGAGGGTAATAGCAATGGTTAGAGCAAGGCAAAACGCAGCTAAGAAACATGTTATATTTCCCACATTGTTATACATACGTATTGCAGTTCTAGCCTGGGCTACTCCTGCCTCAGTACAAATGCTATACCACTCATAAGCAAAGGGAAACTAGGCTAACTTTTGGCAATACTGCATGGTGTTTTCTAGTCCTGACCTCCTGCATAGACAAAAACCAATAACCAAAACCCATAGTCTAGCTGTTTAGGTTAACACCAGCAAACTCATCTCACTTAGTATTTATGAAAAGCACTGGTAAGACTGAGTACGGTAAACATTCTAGAATCTTCCAGTTATACAACAGACATGGTCTACTGCGTAAACTATGAGAGGAAAATAAAATAAGTCACCTCAATTTATAAGAAAGTAGGCTTGATGAGCTTCCTGAATGTTCATCTTCAAAACACTCTTCCCTTCCTTCATATGTAAACTGGTTATATGGCAAGTACAAAGGTGTAGACTTAGCTGATGGAGACCGCGAGGCCTCAGTATGTGATGTGGAAGGGCCTGGTTGCTGACTTTCATGCATCTTCACATCCCCATGGTCTGTTACTTTAGACAGGATCCTATCAATGGTTTTGTAATAAGGCCAGTCAGGTGCGACGGTTTCACTATCAGTCATGCATTTTAATTTCCTGTAATGAAAGGCATACAACAGAAAGGTATGATAACACAGAAACAAGCATTTCATACAGATGTGAAATTTTCATCTAAAAAAAAATCTGTTTCAGCCACAAAA
This sequence comes from Pelusios castaneus, assembly GCA_007922175.1. Lineage (NCBI taxonomy): Eukaryota > Metazoa > Chordata > Testudines > Pelomedusidae > Pelusios > Pelusios castaneus. The sequence goes on from ML685851.1 coordinate 10,542,967, forward strand.
GATAACTCTGTTCATTTGACCAGCAAACTAAAAAGTCTTAGTTAAGACAAAATTAGACAGCAGCGAGATCTTCAGTTTATTTTCATGATTTTGTCCAGTAGTAAAAAGGTGTATGTTACCCTAAGTTAAGTTCCATACCAGTATTGAAAAATAACTGCTTCTACTAATGAAGAGAAGCCATTTAAATAATTTCATAATAAATATGCTTGTTAGTTACAGAAGGGTTGGTTATTTCCTCCTACAAAATGCCAAATCTGATTAGGGCTTAAAGAGCATATTTTAATAAAGGCTAGTGAGATGACCACGAGCCTCTGTGAATGGCATTAAAACTGACCAGCTATGTTAGAGTCATCACTCGTTAATCACAGTTAATGGAGATTCTCCCTTATGTCAAGTGGTAAGGGCACCTGGAGAAGAAGGACCTGAAGAGGCTGGAAAGTTCTGAATGGCCATGATGATCATCACTGACCAGAGTGCATAAAAAATAAATTATTTAAAAGATAGAAAATTAAATTTTATTTAAATCATATGATTTAATCTAAATTATTTTTTTTAAATAAATGTTTAAAATTAAATTTGAACTCATGACAGCCTATTGCTAAGGCCTAAACTGACTGTAATGTATTTAAATCATTTATGTAAATACAAATATTACCAGTGACCCTTTCTCAAATTTTTTATGAATTGAAGGGTGCTGCTTTTTTAATCATATACAGAATCAGAGGAGAAACATGTTTAATTTATGAGGCCATATCAAGGTATAAAATACTTCTTTAATATCATTATGCTGGATTACTACGTATTCATAGTGTTTTCAATCTTCATAATGGCCCAAATGCTGGGGTATTTACATTTTCCTAATTATACTTTCAGTTCTGTTGTGGAGAAAAGCTTTTGTTTTAAGTGCTTTTGGTTTCAGTTAAGAGAGAAATTTCAGAGAAAATATTTCCTTCATTTCAACTACTTCATTTAAAGTCAATAAACTGACTGGAAGTTGAAAAAAGCAGGAATGCGTCTGTTTCCTCTTCCAATCTATTAATAAAAGCCAGATGGGAGACGAGGTGGTCTACTAATTCTAAAAATGTGAAGAACATGAGGCCATATTTTCAAAGATATTTAGGCATCTAAAGATGCAGATAGCTCTCTAATGCGATTTTCAAAAGTGCCAGTGTTGGCTATTTGTTTTATTCCCATTAATTTCAATGAAATTCAAACCTAACCTACTTAGGGATTTTTGGAAACTAGGAATCTATCTAGATACCTAGACATATAAATACCATTAAAAATCTGGCCTATGGTGACTAGAACTAATCTGTCAACTCTCTAAATACAATTAACACTTTCTTGGCTTAATAAATTAGTTGGTTTTACATGAAAAACCTGTTTCTGGTACATTTAAAGTTGTTTAATTTAAGTAATAAAATTTTTTAAAAGCTGTTTTGGAATATTTTAATTAAATTCAAAGGTGGTTCTGCCAAACAGAAAGAGGTTTCCACCTTCTGGAAACGGGAAAAGAAGTGGGGCTAGATACCTGATACAGTCCTTTACGTGGAGAATACAACAAAATATTTTTTCCTGGGTCCGTCTGCTGGTAGAAAGATATAACATGCGTTGCATCAGCTGCCAGTAGGACAGTTGGAGGAAAATAAACTTTAAAAACAATAATCAAGGAGTCCTGTAGCACTTCTAAAGACTAAGAAATTTATTTACCGCATGAGTTTTCATGGGAGAAAATCCCACTTTGTCACAGGACTCCTTGGGTGCGTCTACACTTGTAAATTAAGTCGACTTAAGCTTGCTTAAATTGACTTAATTTACCCTGCGTCTACACTACAGTTTCCTTAAGTTGACTTAAGCAAGTTGCTTAAGTCAACTTAAGGAAAATAAAGTCGACTTAATGAAAATTAAGTCAACTTTATTAAACCTACTTTTACTTCGACTTAAGCTTAAAGTCGACTTTTTAAAGTCAACTTCGGCCAGTGTAGACCTGGAGTAGCCCTAAGTTGACTTAGGGCTACTCCAGGACTCCACCACTGCTCTCCCTGCTGGGGGGGGGCACAGGGGGAGCCTGGCATGCCTCCACACAGGGTAGGACAGAGGCCTGCCCACCCTGCCCCTATGCCCTGCCAGGGTCCCTGTCCCCCTTTGCCCCATTGTATCCAGGTACAATGGGGCAAAGGCTGAGCCCCCTGGCACTGGGCAAGGGTTGCCCCCTCTGCCCCCGTGGACCTGCCCTAGGTGCCCCTAGCCCCTAGAAGTCAACCTAGGCGTCCAGTGTGGACGCTCTAAGTCGACTTTGTAAGTTCCCCCCAAAGTCGACTTTAAATTTAGGTGTAGACATGCTAAGTCGACTTAGCTAAAGTCGACCTAAATTTACAAGTGTAGACATAGCCCTTGTTTGTTTCACTGAACTAAACGAACACTGCTACTCCTTTGGAATTTAAAAACAATAACGATAAAGATGTTGACAAATAATTAGAGATGTAAGTGTGGAAGAACTGAAGCGTTTCTTTTTCAACAGTCCAGCATGTGGCTGGCGGACAAGGGAGAA
>ML685851.1:10561500-10661260 GCA_007922175.1 Pelusios castaneus
ACTTAAGGAAACTGTAGTGTAGACACAGGGTAAATTAAGTCGACTTAAGCAAGCTTAAGTCGACTTAATTTACCAGTGTAGATGCAGCCTTCCTTCTTAACCTCTCATGGTAAGAATGGTATTTCTGTAGAGTCTACATGGTGCACTTTTATTTCTCCTCTAGTTACTGTTTTTTTGATTAATTAGTATAGTTGTTTGCTTAGTAAAGTTTGACCTGTGTTAATAAAAGAGCAACTTGAAAACTTAAAGGATTTTCTCCCCCTATCAGAGCTTCGCTGCCGCAGTGGAATCCAAGTCTCCAGAATTCAAATCCTGTCCCTTCCGTGAGGCAACCATTTCTATTAATTTATGGACATTTTAACTGTGTTTTCTGCTTCGTGAAATGCACATTCAAGATAAGTGCTTGATATGTTGCACTTTTCATAAGATGACACAAAAACTGAGGGAATCCCACTTCAAGCTTTTCCTCCTTGAACATTCCATCTGGGTATGAGTGACCATCTATACTAGTGGTCCAGTAAGCCACAAATTTACTACAAGCTGCAAGGTTCTTTCTTCCTCAGAAATGCAGTATTCTCCAACTATTGAGTCATGAAGAGCAACCAAGACTTTATCTGCCCAATCAATTGGAGAGAAGGGGTAGAAAAAAAGTACCTACAAACAGGTGTCCTTCTCCAGGATTCAGAAAATCATAGAATCATAGAATAATAGGGTTGGAAGGGACCTCACGAGGTCATCTAGTCCAACCCCCTCCTAAAAAGCAGGACCACTCCCCCTAAATTACCCCAGCCAGGGTTTTGTCTAACCGAGCCTTAAAAATCTCCAAAGATGGAGATTCTACCACCTCCCTAGATAGCCCATTCCAATGCTTCACCACCCTCCTAGTGAGAAAGTTTTTCCTAATATCCAACCTTGACCTCCCCAGCTGTAATTTGAAACTATTGCTCCTTGTTCTGTCCTCTGTTACCCTCGAGAACAGCCTAGCTCCCTCCTCTTCGGAGCAACCCTTCAAGTAGTTGAAGGTTGCTATCAAATCTCCCCTCAGTCTTCTCTTCTGTAGACTAAATAAGCCTAGTTCCTTCAGTCTCTCCTCATAAGTCATGTGCTCCAGCCCCCTAATCATTTTTGTTGCCCTCCGCTGGACTCTTTCTAATTTGTCCACATCCTTTCTGTAGTGGGGAGCCCAAAACTGGACACAGTATTCCAGATGCGGCCTGACCAGTGTCGAATAGAGGGGAATTATCACATCCCTCAATCTGCTGGCAATACTCCTACTGATGCAGCCTAATATGCCATTGGCCTTTTTGGCAACAAGGGCACACTGTTGGCTCATATTCATCTTCCCGTCCACCATAACTCCCAGGTCCTTTTCTACAGCGCTGCTACTTAGCTGATCGGTCCCCAGCCTGTAGCAGTGCATGAGATTTTTCCGTCCTAAGTGCAGGACTTTGCACTTGTCTTTGTTGAACCTCATGAGGTTTCTTTCAGCCCAGTGTTCCAATTTGTCCAAGTCTCCCTGGATCCTGTCCCTGCCCTCCAGAGTATCTACCATTCCCCCCAACTTGGTGTCATCCACAAACTTACTAAGCACTCAGTCTATTCCATCATCAAGATCATTAATGAAGATGTTGAATAGAACCGGCCCCAGGACCGACCCCTGGGGCACTCCACTCGTTACCGGTTGCCAACCAGACATCGAGCCATTGATTCCTACCCACTGAGCCCATTGATCTAACCAGTTTTCGATCCACCTTACGGTCCACTCATCCAACCCATACTTCCTTAAGTTGCCGATGAGAATGCTGTGGAAAACCGTATCAAAAGCCTTGCTAAAGTCAAGGTATATCACGTCAACGGCTCTTCCCGCATCCACAAATCCAGTCATCTCATCATAGAAGGAAATCAGGTTGGTCAGGCACGATTTGCCCTTGGTGAATCCATGTTGACTGTTCCTGATCACTCTATTTTCCTCCAAGTGTTTCAGGAAATCAAAGCAGAAAGCCCATTATGTTATCAGCTACAGCTCATATATCTCATTTCAGGAATCCTTTTGATATTTTGGCACCATTTTGTCACTGAAAAACCATGATTGTTCTAAAACATCTATGCCTATATTAGTACCAATTCCTCAGAAACAATTCTGCACTGACATCCACAGTACCCTCTAGTTTGATGCCTATCACTGTGGTACAGATTTTTCAAGAGCTAGCCTTCTTGATACAAGAGACTTTCATGGTACCAAGCAACTTAGCAGTAACCTAATAACTTGAGTCAACTCTTGCTTTCCTCTGCAACCAGGACTTCAGTATACCTGAAAGACATTCCAGAACTCCCTAGAACACCAGAAAAGGTAGCTCCCTCTTTTAAAGAAATACATTCTGTCTCATCTTCTGTCTCTGAGCTAAGGAAGGAAATGTCAACCTCTACTCACCACTCTCCCCTCTCTATGGCTAGGTCTACACTAGAAAAGTTAAGTCAACCTTATTAAGTCGACTTAATAAGGTCGACTGTAAGTCGACTTAAAGTCAACTTTATTAAGTCGACTTAAGAAAAGTCAACTTAACTTTTCTAGTGTAGACCTAGCCCCTTTTCGACCTTATTAAGTTGACTTCACACTTTAAGTCAACTTAATAAGGTTGATTTAGGCACTAATCCCCATCCACACTGGCTTAAGTCGACCTAAATCGAGGTGTTATTAAGTCAACTAAACTTTTCCTTACGTCAACTTAAGGAAAGCCCAGTGTGGACGTGGAGTAGTTTAGGTCGACTTAAGCCTCCTTAAATCGACCTAACTTGTAAGTGTAGACACACCCTATGAGAAAACTTGGTCTGACAAAGAATCCAGTGGACACTGCTATAAAAACAATTATCAAGGGTCTCAGTGTCAACTGCCTTCACGGTTTCTCCCTCCATATCTCTGTAGCAGACAGTAATAGCTATTCTGGGCTCTTTGGGGCACACTACCAAGCAGGAAGACTTATTCCATTTGCTCTACTTCTAGACTCAAATCTCATCCTCCCCCTCAGATCTACTCAAAAAGGTCAGCTAGTGCAATACACTTTAGACCAATAGGAACAATACACTGAGCAGAAATATCTGCACAAAACAGAAGATGCTCTTCTGCAATATCCTTCTCTTCTGATGAAGTTGTCACTCTCATTGCTCCAACTCAATCAGATCTTATCTTCCAGGAACTCTTACAATGAATGCAAATACCCTGAAAATCCCAGTGGTGATCGTGCAGGAAAAGTCACACAAACTTTTCAACATTTTGTTTTCCTCCATGTCTCGGAGAGTGGCGATGCCAGTAATTGAGGCTTTGTTAGAACCTGCTAGAGAGAAATTACTAATAGAGTTGCTCCAGAATCTCTCTGCGGACTAATTTATTTAATATTTTTATTAATGATGGAAATCTACTGATGACACAAAGTTGAGAGGTTTGTCAATACAACAAACAAGGGGTACACATTGGCGCTTATTAAGTTGACAAGTGCTTCCTTAGGTCAACCTAATAGCACCACTTCTGAAGTTCGACTTAACGCTTAAGTCAACCTTATTAAGTCAACTTAAGCCAATGTAGACGGGGAATGCCCTTAAGTCGACCTAATTGGCCTCCAGGCCCCAGTGCAGTGTGGGACAGCTACCCACAATGCACCATTCCTCTGTCAACCTAGCACCTGCCAGTGTGGACTCTGGCAGTCAACTGGAGTTTTCAGTGTGGACTCTCTAAGTCAACTTAACAGATCCTCCAGTGTAGCCGTACCCAAGGAGTCCTTGTGGCACCTTTAAAGACTAACAAATGTATTTATCTATTTAGTCTTTAAAAGTGCCACAGGACAACTCGTTTGCTTTGCTGAAATAGACTAACACGGCTACCTCTCTGGAAATTGTTAATGAAGTGAAGTATTATAATATGCAGGCGGAACTGGATGGCATTGAAACTGGAGTAATAGACATAATAATAGAAATGGGATGAACTGTAATAATACAAAGTACAAGGTAATGCACTGAGGAATTAAGAGCAAGAATTTCTGCTATAAGCTGGGGCCTCATCAACTGGAAGTACAGGGAGACTAAGTGCGTTGGTCAATCACAAGATGACCATGAGCCACCAATTTAATGCAGCCATAAAAAAAGACAAATGCAGCCCTAGAATACATCAAGCAAGGTATTTCTAATAGAAATAGGAAAGTATTGATGCCATTGTACAAGGCACTGGTAAGACCTCATTTGGAATACTGTGTACATCCATGTTCAAGAAAGATGAATTCAGACAGGAACATGTTCAGAGAAGAGTTGCTAGGATGATCAAGGGAATGGACAGCCTATTTTAGAAAAATAGGTTGACTTGATTAGCAAAACAAAATCCGAGAGAAAGAGAGGCTATAATTGCTCTCTATAAATACATTGGAGAGTGAAGAGTTATTAAAGTTTAAGTACAAAGTTGGCACAGGAATAAATGGGTATAAACTGGACATGAATAAATTTAGGCTGTAAATAGGAAAGTTTCTAACCATCAGAGGAGTGAGTTTCTGGCACACACTCCCAGTAGGTGTTGAGGAGGCAATCAGTCTAATCAGTTTTAAGATATGCATTGATGCATTTTTTCGTGGGATTGTATGATGCCTGGAGCAGTGAAGGGCTGTGCTCAGCCACCCCACTACATGTCTTATGTTCCTAAAATCTCCTGCGTCAGAGCTTCAGCCTTTTGGGGGCTAGGAAGGAAAGTTTTTCCTCCAATGTATTCTGTGGTGGTGTGCAGTAGTGGGAGAGGGTTTTTTTTCCTTTTGTCTGCTCCATCTGAAGCATCAGAGGTGGCCATGGCTAGAGATGAGCACTGGATGGGGAATTTTCTCTCTCAGATACACAACTGGTGGATCTTGCTCAGATGCTCAGGATCTAACAGATCATCATCTATGGTGTCAGGATGGAATTTTCCTCATGTCAGACTGACAGAGGCCAGGCTGGGGGTGGGGAGGAAGAGAAGGTTTGCCTTCCTCTGCAACATGAGCTGCAGGTCACTTGCTAGGATTATCTGAGTGGCATTGATACAGCTCTTTCCCTCTTACTCTCTGCCTGTGGCACACAATAGTTTGTGTCTCTTGAAGGCTGTACTATTTTGGTGGGATTCTGCTTGTTGGGTTTAAATTGCTCGTGCTCGTCGGAGGCCTGTGATATACAGGAGGTCAGACTAGATGACCTGGTAATCCCTTCTGATCTTAACCTTTGCAACCTTTGGCAGACACCAGCTTCAGCAGCTGCCACATTGAAAAAGGTGGACAAGTACTACCACGTTCCCTTGAAAGGTTTGAAATATAATCACCCTGTTCCTGGCGTCACTGGTTGTGGTGACAGTACATGAGTGGTCTAAGCAGCAGGAACCACAATGGGACAAGGCCCTGAAGAAGCTTACATTTTTTGGCCAAATGGCGTATTCATATCAGCCTACAGATGCGGAAGCTTCACACATTCTGGAGGACTCAAGAGCCATTCTCTTCTCTCTAAGAATATATACACTAGCTCTCAGGAGAAAGCAATAATGACCTGAAAACTAAACATTGTTGGCCCCCTTCTTCTTTCTGCTATAGCAAACAGAAACTTTCATAGACTTTCAGGAAGAGGCAAAAGTTCCAAAGGAGGTGATCACGGTCTGCATCTATTTCATGTCAGCAGGTCTGATGCCTTCATTGAGACACAACTAGAACACCTGAATCTGTCTTCCAAGTTCCCCACCCCTGCTTTAGGTAACCTAGCACCTAGCATTCAGGGTAGCTCATTTAAGGCAGTGGGTCTCAACTGCATTCAGTGGCTTTCCAGACTACTATAACCCTTTCAGGAGTCTGATTTGTCTTGTGTACCCCCAAATTTACCTCACTTAAAAACTACTTCCTTACAAAATAAGACATAAAAATACAAAAGTGTCTCAGCACACCATTATTGAACAATGGCTTACTTTCCCATTTCATCTCTATGAAATTTTAGTTAGTACTGACTTCAATAGTGCTTTTTATGTGGCCTCTTGTAAATCTAGGCACATATCTGGATGAGTTAAACCCACTGGAAGACTTCTGCATATCTTTAGGGATTTGCATGCCCCTGGTTGTAAACTCACAAAGGCTATAGTCCACAGCATCATTCAGTAGGTTTTATATATATGTAAACTACTTTTAACATCTACAAGATGTTTAACATCATCTACAAGAAATGTCTTATTACAGAAGTGGGTCATCAAGGAACAGGGTAATGAATAAGGACAGAGTAATGTCTGGCTCTGGATAGAAGAAGGTAATTTGTTTTACTAAGGATTTTTATATTTTAAATTTTCTTTTAATTCCGAATGGAAATCAAAAATTTTGAAATTCCCTCTGAAAGGAAATGAATCCCCAGCTCTGGGGCAGTCAGTTTGGTGGGTTTCTCCAGAGCTTAGGACTTTAAGAGTCCTAGGTCCCCAACTCTAAGATAATACACATGGTGGGGTTGTCCCAGAGTCAGGTTCCCTGGAAGCCAGGGTGGATAAAAATAAATTATTTTTTAAAATATCTGATTTTTTCTATTTAAGTCAGGTTTTTTAATTAAGTTAAATACAGATTTATTTTTAACAATTCGCTTATTTAAAATAAATTTGAAATTGACAACCTATGTTAAGGCCTAAGTTTATCATTAGCTATTAAAATCATTTAAATTAAATACAAAAAATAAAATAAAGCCACACATATTTGCTGTCACATTTTTTAAAAAGTCAAATCACTGAACTGGTAGAAGTCACCTACTAAGCTCCTGGAGCCAGAGTTTCTTGAAGTGCTACACTAGTTTTTAACTGTAGTCTGTTTTGCAGGTGCAAAGGGAATATTTTATTTCATTTTAGCTTTATTCAGCTAGTTCAGTTCAATAACTATTTCATTCACAGTTAAAGACCAGTTGGAAGTTGAAAAAGCAGGAACTTTTGTTTTCTTCTTCCAATCTCTGAATAAAAACTAACTGTGAGAGGGTGAGGTCTACTAATTCTAAAATCTTGAAGGACATAGACTTACATCCACAAAGGGAAAAAAAAAATCTCAAGAGCTCCAATGTGATCCACAAAACCCAAGATAGACCCTCAGGCTCCCTATATCATAAACAGGGAGAGACGGGCATTTAAAAATACCATCCACTAAATCCAGCATTCTAGATGGGGCGCTGTCTAAGCTAGCCAATGAAATCTGATGCGGACGTATGTCCTAAACATCTCTTATTGTAATTGGTACCTTACTCTGGGCTGCCAGGAGATACCTCTCTCTGCTTGCGATCCATAATTCACTGCTGAAGTCAGGTGACTTATATACATACATACATCATTGCTTGACAGCATTAATTAGATGCCTGCCTAACATAAAACAGCCTAGGGGGAGAGAGCAAGGACAGCCTCCTTTATTGACCTTTAGTCTAGTGGGCAGGGTACTGATGCAGGATGTGAGAGACCCCTGGTTCAAGTCCTCTCTCTGCCAGACACGGACAAGGTATTTGAACAGGTATCTGCCACCTCTGAGGTGTTACTTGTTAGCTCTGTGTTCTTGGGGAACCAGGGCATAGTATCCAGACTCTGTGACTCATCACCCTGAGCCTGTGCTTGAACCAGAAACCAAAAACAATGCAAAGGCAGTGGGAGACACACCAAAACCCCTACAAACAAGGGTGATGGAATTAGGGCAACTCCCCTACCCTCATCTAATTCAAAGATGTGAGCCATTAGCTATGGACAGCAGAAGCTTCTTTTGCATCAAGGATGGAACCAGAATTAGCATACTGAATTGAGAACCAAGTTCCAAGGCAGGACCCGTATTGAACTCTGGGATTGGCAAAGCAGGGAAGCACTACATGATGCAGGATCTCTGCTCCTGAAGCTAATGAACTCATGTCTGTACACACCCAGCTCAGCAGTTATCAGACCAATTCTAGTCATAGATCCTCTATTGATATCCCAGACTCAATCTGCCTGATTGCATTGTGAGCTCCTCAAAAGAATGGCACCCCTAGCCAGGAATGATCAGTTCCTGTTGTCCACCTAAACAAAACAACTCTGGTATACTCCCTTAAGTCATTATTTACCCCAAACAACCCTAGTGTTCTGCCTTGAACCATTGTTTCTTCCCTACAAAAAACCCCTACCCAAGTTCAAAACTCTGTTCTGATGCCTGCATCTGTTCTGATACCTGGACCCAAAAGCTGTATCAGTTCCACTGGGACTTCACCTTTTCCTTGCTGATTGTGATGGCATATAAGGTGACAGCTGAAAGTTCTGTGTAACCCAGCCTGCTGAGTTCAGAGACATATAAGGGGTCAGCTGAGAGTGCTGATAGACACGGTCCATGCAGATGCACTTTGTTCTATTAGAGCATTAAATAATGCAGATGAGAGAACGCATCCCTGGCATACTCCTAATTCTACTGAAAATCTGTCCTTGGAAGGAGACTTGCAGAAGGCAGAAGTGACCTCCATATAGAAACAAAAGTGACACAAGCAATATATTAATAGGATTACAACACTCCTCCTCCCCCTCCCCCCACCAAAGGAAAGTAACCCTAATAAATGAGAATACCCCAAGTTTAGCTGCAAATTTGGTAACAGAGGTAAATGCCCTAAATCACTGAACTATAGAATATTCTATTGTAGTTCTCTTTCCATCTTCTCTTTTAAAGTTGTTCAAATTTTAATATTAATTGGGCCAGCCAAAGAGCAAGAATGACTCTATAGTCATGTGATTAGGCACTGAACTGAGCGGTGGCAGATTCTTGTTCAAGTCCTTCTCCATCTCCTCATCAAGCAGACAGGAGAATTGAATGCCAGAGTCTACGACACTCCAGGTGAGTACTCTAACCAGGGAGCTACAGCTTGTAATAGAGTTATTCTTCCTCCTACTATAGCTGTTTTGTGTGGAATTATGTGGCCTCAGAGTGCACCTACCACATCATGCCACAAAAGCAAAATAGGTGCTTCTCTGCCTCTCTTTCTCTTGATTCATAGATCACAATGGGGCTCAGGTGGGAAGTAGGACACCAGAGACAGCAATGTTATTGCCTGAGGCAGCAAATTAGGTATGTAGGACTAGAACCTTTACAGCAAAAAATTTAACCTCTCAGTAGGTGCGTCTACACTGGCAAGTTAGTTCGACTTAAGGATGCTTAAGTCGACCTAAACAAAGTCACGTCCACATTGGACTTTTCTTAAGTCGACTTAAGCATTTCCTTAAGTCGACTTAAGGAAAGCTTAAGTCAACTGAACAACACCTCCTTTTAGGTGGACTTAAGCCTTAAGTCTACTCCTTAGATAGACTTAAGGCCAGTGTGGACAGGTATTAACGCTAAGTCGACTTTATTAAGTTGACTTAAAGCCAATATAACGGCTATCTCTGCTGTTAAGTCAACTTAACAAAGTCGACTTAAAGTGCAGCCGATTTGTTAAGTTGATTTAACAAGGTTGACTTTAAGTTAACTTGTTAACTTTGTAAGTGTAGACATAGCCAGTGAGTTTAGGCATCTATAGGATTAGACAGTGGGGGTTGTGGGGGTCATAGGGGGGCCTAAAAATGGCAATTAAGAACCTAAATATGGATTTAGATATTAAATTCCTATGTAATTTGTCATCTTGATCTAGATCCACAATCAAATTCAATTAATTAACTACAAATTGTACTTCTTTTGTTTAATCATATAGTTTTAAATGCAAAACATGTTTTGATAAACTTTTTTCTTATATATCCAGAACTTAAGGTAATTCTATTTAATAATAAAATTTAAAATGTTGTTTTCATGCATTTTAACTGAATTTGAATTTCTATCCAAATAGAGCTTGACACACAAGTGAAAAATTAACCATCATCTAATAAATAAGAATTGCATTATTCACCATCTATACATCATAAAATGTTAGGATCTAATTAAATATAAGTTAAACTATAACTGCTTCAATAAATGTGTATAGATATAATGTATCTCCTGGTAAGCAACACCAAAATTTAATGTAAGGCTAAATAGTTTCTGAGTAATAAGAATCAATCTTTCTTTAGGAAAATAATTTTAAAAGTTCAAATGCAAACCACAGTTAAACTAGATTCTTCAAATCAAGGTTTCCTGCTTACTGATTTAAATCATAATTAAATACGTGATTTAAATCTTTTTGATATCAAATCAATCCACCCTGCTGACAAGCCACAAGCCTTGGAGCTCGGGAGCTGATGGTCCCAGGGCTTTCAGGGTCCCAGATTCCCATCAGGTGGGCTGCTATGCTGGCAAGTTGCTGATGGAAGGCAGAGTTTCCCTGTAACTTTGTTGAAATTGAGCTGTCTTTGCGAAACATTTCAATTTTTCCCAGTTGACAAATTCCAATGAAAAACATTTTATCAGAATTTTTACAACCAACACTAGCAGTAGTCTTCTACTCCTGGACAGCACAGACATTCCATTTGAGAGAGAAGAATGGAAAAAAGTACAAAGATTGATGTCAGACAAGTAGACTAATGGGGCAACAGACTACCACCGTTGTCTGAGCAGAGAGCACAGTGTGGTGAAAGATTAGATCAGATATCTAAGAAAGGGTCAAAATTATACATGGGCTTGAAGTTAGTCTGTGGAACTCATTGCCACAAGTAGATGTTGGTAGCATAATGATTAAAGTCAAAATTACGTAAATTAGGATTTTTTAAAGTTTGGACGGAATATAACTCCTAAACTTAAGGACATATCTGATATGGTTACGAAGAAACTTTCCTATTGCTGGTTATATTCTGCAACTGACTATTTCAGAAGCATCTAGTGTCAGCCATTGTCAGAGAAAGGATATTGACTAGATGGTCTCCTGTGTTCCTAGAATAATAAACATGTTACTGTACCGACAAATAGTAGTAGTGGAATTCATAGGAACAGCAAAGATGATTTAAGCAGCTGTGTTTATTACCAGCATTGGAATATGGGCAGGGCTTTGCGTGAACATATGAACCAGATATACAGGAGAAAGAGAGAGAACTTGCGGTGGAACTGAACTACACAACAGGTGTATTTATGGGCACTTGAACTGGGTGGCAAAGTATTATCAGTTGAAGAAACATGAATGCAGAATATGACCACCTTTAGGAAATGCTGCAAAATCTTCCCATTTGATAAATGTTTTCTATGGTAAGCAGAATATTGAAAGTATCAATTATACCTCTCTTCCTCCCCACCTTTGAAAAACAAACCAAAAATTCCTCACATACAAATCTATCCAAAACAGATCTGTATATAACTCAAAAATAGAGAAGAGCTGAAGATTCCATGGTCCAAGTCCCCACAAGGAACTTCACTATTGCTAATTTACTTCACTGTAATAATTATTAAAAAAAAGAAAAAGAAAAAAGGTCACATGTTATGGTGACAGAAGTCAGTACAAAATCTCAAGATAGATAATATGTACTTACCTATCACATTATTTATTCTTTAAATGCTTCTATTTCCTAGGTGGATTATAAAATTTTATTCTCTCTTTGTTACAAATATTCGTAGCAAGTTTTAAAAAATGCATATTTCATATGCAGTATAAAATAATGCATATTTCACCACAACATAATAATCTTAACTCTGACCCCCAAATAAATACCATTTCTTCATCAGTAATTTATCATATATAGACAATACACCACATTTTGATAGGAAAAACAAAGATTATATGGATTGGTTAAGGACAAAAGCTGATCACCCTCAATTGCACATCTACATACATAATTTTATGATAAATTATACAACATTATTTTCCAGAAACAGCAAAAAAAAGCACACTACTAACTTATCAATATATTTACCAGTATTTTCTATTCAGTTAGACAATGAAAAGAAAATATTTTAACACTAAAAGATAAATAACTTCTTAAAATAAGTCATCAGTCTTTGAGTTAGAGTTAAGGGTTTTATTACTAAATATATATTCCTCTAGCCTCATTAACAATAATAATGACAACAGAGTCTTGTGGCACTTTTAAAGACTAACAGATTTATTAATCGCATGAGCTTTCGTGGGAGAAAATCCCACTTCGTCACACGGCTACCCCTTTGGAATTTGACTAACAATAATAATGTTTACTTCATAAGTGAGGAATGTAATGTAAGACTAATGTCCTTAACTATTTCTTTTCAGTGCTTTGGGTTTGTAAATGACGTATTAAGTACACTGTTGTAATAAAACTGCTTTAATTTTTTTTTCCAGAATAGTACCTACAGACAAAGCCTTGGTTTAATTTATTTATATGTCTTTGCATCCCTGATATTTACGTTAACTGCTTCCATCAACAAAATGAGAATGCATCTAGCTTCATTTTCCATAGTATATACTCCCTTGCATATTCATTCCTCGATTCAGCAAAGCACTGAAGCATGTTGCTTAACTTTAAGTATATGAGTTAGTCGTATTTAAATCCTTGTCTACACTTAACCATTGTGCAACTTTTAACTGTGCCAGCATAGTTAAAGCAGCAACAGCCTGTAGCTAGACACAATTACACTAGTATGAAAATGCTTTCCATGGTGTAGTATATTTTGTTTCAATGAAGAAAAATAAGCTACGCTGTTATGATGCAGCTCATACTGTATAACTGTCCATACTAGAGCTTTTACCAATATAAATCTCAGTTTAAAAAAAAACAAAAACCCATACCCTTTAGTGAGATAGCTATGCTGATGACACTATTTAATTCCAAAGGCATAGAGGTGTTAGACTAGTTCAGTAAAACTAACAAGGATTCCTGTGGCACTTTTAAAGACTAACAAATTTATTTATCACATGAGCTTTTGTGGGAGAAAATCCCACTTCATCAGATGCTGTTCTGAATCAATGGACCTTAAGAAAATGTCTAAAGTTAAACACTTACTTAAATGCTGACCTGGATAATGAATGATGAAAGTATACCCTTAAAACATTTTGCTTAATCAAGGCATGTATCAGCAACTATATCCTTCCACTCTAAAATGACTTCTTTTATATTAAATAACAAGAAAGAGAAGAAGTCAAGTCTCCTTAAGAGATCACAGTGGCTCTGTAACAGGCTAAAGCTATTATGGGAACAGACAGGCAGAGTTTGTGGAAATTTAAATGTATGGTACACCGAGAACAAAATACATTTGCATGGACACAAATAACGCACTTTCCTACTTGAATTTGTAGCTAAAGAGTCTCGTGTATCTCGGGGTATCACTTACTCCTGACAACTGTTTGCAAAGTGAGAGCTCTTACCATATGGAACAATCTCAGGAGTATGTGGATACTAGCTATGTTGTTCTCCTCAAAAATAAGCAATAACTTTTCAGGGAAAACCACCCCCATCCCTAGCTGATTGATTCCTGCATCCTGCCTCAAGAGGATTGACCTTGATCCTGCTTGCTTACTGGTGTAAATCATACTGCTTATGTTTGTATCCTCACTACATTGAGGACACTTAATATTAGTATTTCTTCAGTGCATTTAAAGTTGCCTTTTTAATGCTAACTCAAATAATTCATCGGAGAGAAATTTGACTAAGAAACTCTAGTTGTTAAGCAAATCCATTTGGGGATATGCCATCATTTAAATCAGTGTGAAACTGAGAAATTTGAAAAGAAGAATCACCATCACTCAGAAATCTGTATTTCAGAGTTGATGCCTTTTTTGTGCTCAGCGCTGTTTCACTACATCAGAATGCATATGAAAAATATCCCTGCTAGGCAGGAAACAAAGATTTTGCACTGCTTTCCTGACACCTTTTTTGTTCAGTCTTGTTTCTGTCACTAAAGTAACAGTGAAGATTGCTGATAGTAATTAAACAATAGTTAGCAAAATACCTTAAAGATACTTTTAGTCCCTGTAAACATAAGTTAATCTAACCTGATTCAAACATTAGGTCAAGAAGCGTTTGAAATTTCAACCTGATTCCAGCTAAACAAATTTTTGGTTTTTTTTAACACAGTCTGGATGGCAAGTATTAGAACCAAATTGAATAAATGGGTTCTAGCTTCTTTTTGTTCCAGAAGGAGCATGCTTTTGGCCCAATACCAGAAACCACTGGCCCTGGAGAAGCATCACTGGCTGTTCTCCATGGGAATACCTGCCTTACTGCTCAGAGAGGGCTACTAGATTGGCAGCCTGCTAAATCCACCTAGCAGCTGTTTGTATCCACATGCTGAGTTCCTGGCTACCTGCTAAAACCCACTATGGAAGCATCACATAGGAAAGTTCACAGTTCCTTTAACGACAGAGCCTCTTCAGTGGCCAGGCATACTCCAGTCTCCAGATGAAGCCAGACACCATCTAGAAGTGGTAATGAAGTCTCTCTCAAACTCCATTCGAGTGGGGACAGATAGTAGGTGCTGTTGTTCTGTAATTTTCATTAGCCAAGAGTTTAAAAAAATCAGAAATTAAAGATGTCTGCCAAAAAATCCAAGAGAGAAGCACAGGAACATCAGTAGTACAAGGGGGCTACCTCCTGTCAAACTTTAGCCCCGCCCACCATCCACCCATCAAACTTTAGCCCCACCCACCTGTCACCGGAAGTCCCGCCCCATGACATCCGGTCTCGCTCCCAAGCTCTGACTTCCAGCTGACAAGGGTCACCTGATCGGAAGTGGGCGTTGTGACCCTTTCCCCGCCCATCAGGGCACGTTTCACCCCGAGAGCGGGGTTGGCCAGGAAAAGGCATGTGGTGGGGTTGGGGCAACCCTCCGCCAATCGGGGTCGTCCTGGAAGGGCGCGGCGGTTGGCCGGGCAGCAGCGCCGCCCCCCAGAAGTCTCGGGCCTTTTTAAAAGCGGAAGACCCCGAGGGTGGTTTCTCGAGACCGCGTGGTTCGCAGCTCGTGGAGAACATGGACGCCTTCACCACCCCCGTGAGACCTCCGCACTTTGTTTTGGCTCCTAAAGTCTTGGCCCCCAGGCGTAGAAAGCGGTACATCAGCAGCAGTTCTGAGGAAGAGGGAGAAATCAAGGACAGCCAGAGCCCTTTGGCTGAGCCTTTGTTCGATATGCCAGAACCTGAAACCCAAGAGATCAGGGAGCAGCCTGACGGACTCTCACCGGCACCAAAAGACCAGGAGAAAGGAGAAGAGGAGGCTCAGGTAAAGGAACAAGCATGGGTTGCTAACCGCATAGCTCTAAAAAGCCAAAAGGGTGGTGGTGGTGGATTCACAGCTCTTTCTTTTTTTTTTTTCTGAAAATCTCTCTTGTCTTTCAGGAACCCCCGGACAATATTGCAGTGGACGAGAAAGATGAAGCTGGCCCGCCTTGTTTTTGTTCAACGCCGGTTCTCACCAATGAAGAGGATGAGGCCAGGGATGAGGCCTATCTGGAGTTTAAGAGAAGGCTCGGCCTGGAAACGTTTGAACCACTGCCGCGTCGCCAGTGTAAAAAACTCATGCGGTGTGTTGTGCGTGTTGCTGTTTCTGCTTCCCTTAATTACTGCCTTAAGGAAAAGATGTTTGCAGATTGTGAAGGCTGTGTCATAGACGCTCCAGGCCAACGGCACCATGACTGTGTGCAGTGGACTTCAGAGGATATAAACTGCAAACTCTGGGATGTGTGCGCTGAACTATGTTTTGAAAGCTTGTTAAACATTGTTATTGCCATGAGTTATGTTATGGAATGTTTGTACGTAACTAAAAAACATTTAGACCTAGGGGTGACCTTGGTACGCGCTGTGCAATTCGATCCAGACCCTAGCAGCGTTCTAAAGAAGATGACTGAACTGGAGGATGCCCGTTTGGAGCGTTGTATGGACCGGCTGGTCCGCACAAAATGTTACAGAAGTCTACTTAGGAAGCAGACTATGTATAAGAAATACAAAAGGATTAAGTTAGAGAATGCTGAGGGGTCATACACGAGATATAAACCATCTTGTTAGCTGTAAATAAATGCATCTCTGGAAAAGGCCTGCGTGGGCCTTAAATGTAAGTGTTTATTTCAAGGTTGCCACAGGTCTTTTAAATAAAAATGGTTTTTGTGAGATCCATCTATTGTGTCTTTGTGTACTTACAGCAAAAAGCTGAAATGTGTGTAGCAGCATTTTGTGGGAAAAAACAACCCAGAAATATTTATTTAAAATAAAGCTAAAGGGTTAGAAAGGCAGCATGGAACGGGGGGGGGGGGGGTCTCTGACTCACCACCCCACTACAAGGAGCCACCCTTTGTTTTCAGCCAGGGGTAGAGTTATCAGGTAGTTAGGTCTGATGGGCCTAGGTCACAGTAAAGGAGGGTGCTGAGACAGAGTTAGAAGGGTATAAAAACCTCAGCTTTTCTGGAGACTGTCCTTTCTCTTCACAGAAGCTATCTTGAACAGCTGCTGGACTCCAGGCCTAGGTATGTTACTTATTTTTAACTCTGAAAAAACATATACACTGTTACTGTTCTGTTCATGCTGTCCTTATTAATGATGATACATGTCTTTATCGCAGTGTGATCTCTTTTTGTCATGGAAACAGCATCTTCGAGCAGCCTTTTACCAGGGCAAGGTAAAACCCTGTTTTAACTATGGTTGGGCTTAACTTTAAATCTGGGTTTGATGCATTTGTGGTAACTCAAATTGCGCTTGTTCTTTAATTCAAAGATGCATCTACATGTGAGAAAAATCATGTCCCAGCTTGTCTGTACCCTGTGGTGGAAGGTAAATATTTGCAATTGGGTTTTTAAGGGTGTGTGTGTGTGTGTGTGTGTGCGTGCGTGCGTGCGTGCGCACGCTTAAAATGCCTGTTTTTTATTTTAGCCTGATCACAAGGCAATGTGTTTAAGGCTTGAATTTTTGTTTGTGGGCAGGGCCTTGAGCTAAAGTTAAGTGAGGGAGTTTCTTGAAATGTATTAAAAATGGTCTGGGTTTTGAGCACATGGCAAAGGGTTTTAGTTTTTTTTTTTTTTAATGACTTCTAAAAGTTAAGGGATTTCCTGAAAAGTATTTAAAACTGCCCTGTTTTTTTCTTTTTAGTCTGAACACATGGCCGTGCCTTTTTAAAAGTGACTGATCCTGGGCTTTTTAAAAGTATATGCTGTGTTTAAAACTTTCCTGTTTTTTTTTCTTTTTCAGTCTGAGCACATGGCACTGCCTTTTTAATGTTGGGGAATTTGAGATAAGCAATGGGGTTTGTTGATTTAAAACTGCCCTGTTTTTTTCTTTTTAGTTTGAGCACATGGTAGTGTCTTTTTTTTTAAAAAAAATGATTTTTGAAAATTACATGTGGGGATTTCTTGAAAAGTATTTTGTTATAAATTGATGGGGTATTTATAAAGTGAGTTTTAAGAGTTACTGGGCCTGGGTTTTTAAAAGTATTTAAAAGCGTCTGGTTTTTGAGCACATGGCCAGGGGTTGGTTGTTTGTTTTTTTAATTATTTTTTTAAAAAGTTAAGCGTGGGGGTTTCTTGAAAAGTATTTAAAACTGCCCCTGTTTTCTTCTTACTCTGAGCAGATGGCAGTGTATTTTTAATGTTGGGGATTGCTGATTTAAAACTGTTTGGGGGGATTTTATGCTGTACAAAAGGTGGTGTGTTTTTTAATGCTCTTTTGCTTGTGAGGCAGGGCCTTGAGTTAAAGTTAAGTGCTGGGGTTTCTTGAAATATATTTAAAACGACCTTTTTTTAATTTATTTTTTTAAAGTCTGAGCACACGTTGGTGTCTTTTTAAAAAGTTGCTTGGCCAGTGGAATGTGCTACTGGAAGGTTACATTGGTTATCTAGGCTATCTGTTAACAACAGCTTTATTATTATTTTTTTTTAGATTTGACCTTCACAAGTCTACCCCAGCTGACCGCATGAGAAACATTCGGCGGTGTGCTCGAAGAAACAGGGAGGATATGTTTCAGGACCTGCTGAAAACAGCACAGGAATCCGCGAGGGAGAATCGAGCCTGGAGAGAGGAATCCCAACGGAGGAGGCAGAAACACAGGGACGAACTGATAAACGTGATGAAGGAGCAAACAGAACTGCTCAAAAGCATGATTGCTTTGCAGACCCAGGCAATTAATGTACAGGCTCCACTCCAGACAGTTCAGCCGTGTCTGCCTCCCACACCCCATAGTCCTTCAAAGAAATTCTTTGAAGGCCACCCGTCCCCCTGATACACTGCAACATCCAGTCCCCCCCAGAGCTACTTTCTAGAGACCCGCAGCTACACCCACCTGTAACCCCCCCACCTTTAGGTTTTAATAAAAACAGTGACAAATAATTTGAAGAGTGGCTTTATTTGTACACATTTAAAATCTCATAAGGTGCACCTGATGCATCCTGGAAGTTAACTAGGGAAGGGCATCATTGAAATGGTCCCTGAGTGCCTCCCTTATGCAAGCAGCTTCTCCTTGGGCCCCCTAATCCTCCTAGTGGCTGGCTGTTCGTATGCTTCCTCGAGGCGCTGTGCCTCCATGGCCCACACCAGGGAAAACTTTTCTCCCCTACTTTCACAAATGTTATGAAGGACACAGCACAACGCAATCACAGCAGGGATGTTGTCCTCCGCCAAGTCCAGCCTACCATACAAACATCGCCAGCGCCCTTTTAAATGGCCGAAGGCACACTCCACAGTCATTCTGCAGCGGCTCAATCTGTAATTGAACCACTCCTTGCTGCGATCTAGGTTCCCGGTGTACGGCTTCATGAGCCATGGCATCAGTGGGTATGCTGGGTCTCCGAGGATGACTATGGGCATCTCCACATCCCCCACAGTAATTTTTTGATCTGGGAAGAAGGTACCCCCTTGCAGCTTCCGGTACAGACCAGTGTTCCTGAAAATGCAGGCATCATGCACCTTTCCCGACCACCCAGCATTGATGTCCGTAAAACGCCCCTTGTGATCCACGAGTGCTTGCAGCACCATGGAGAAGTAGCCCTTCCTGTTGATATACTCGGTCGCGAGATGGTCTGGAGCCAAAATAGGGATGTGTGTGCTGTCTATGGCTCCCCCGCAGTTAGGGAATCCCATGGCAGCAAAGCCGTCCACAATCTCACAAACATTGCCCAATGCCACCGTTCTCCGTAGCAGAACGCGATTGATGGCTCAGCACACTTGTGAGAGGGCTAATCTGAAGGTGAACCTCCCGTCTCCAAACTGGTTTGCAACCGACCGGTAGCAGTCAGGATTCGCCATCTTCCAGACAGCAATTGCAACACGCTTCTCCACGGTTAGGGCTGACCTCATGTTGGTGTCTTTACGTCGCAGGGCAGGGGCCAACTCTGAACACAGTTCCAGAAAGGTTGCTTTCCGCATTCGAAAGTTCTGTACCCACTGCTCGTCATCCCACAGCTGCATAACAATGCGATCCCACCACTCGGTGCCCGTCTTTCGCGACCAGAAACGGCGTTGCACCGTGTGCAGATGATCGGTGAAGGAGCTGAGCAACGCGGTGCTGTTGCTCTGTATGGCATCGATCAGCCCCTGATCCTCAGCGTCCTCGTCTGACTCGGAGCTCATTGCATACTGAGCAACCAGCCGAGATGTATTTAGAATGCTGAAGGCGACAGTGGAGATCAGAGCAGGACCCATGCTGTCACTGTTGTGATTGCTCGCAAGTAGTGTGTGACGCTGTTGAAAATAGGCGTGAGTTGCTATTGGCAATGAGGAAGACGCAAGGGGAACACAGTGCACCACGGGAAACTGAGATTTTTACCCATGGTGCTTTGCATTCCTTTCCTTCATCCCATGATTCCAAGCACAGATTGAGGGAAAATTGAACTATGGGATAGGTGCCCAGAATTCATTGCGCTACACTGCGATATTGCAAAGAATTCTGTTGCGTTACAAGGAGCGACGTGTGTACGCGCTATCCCGCAATAAAGGTCACGTTTTTTTATAGCACGATTGCCATGTTGCGCTTTAATCTGATCTTGTGTACATAGCCTCAGTTGCATGACTAAACAATCAGGGCCATTGTTTGCTACAGAACCACATGGAGCTCCAAGACCCCCTTCGCCTCCCCAGCCCCCCCCTTCATAAGCAAACCTCTGACTGCACAAAAGGTTTTCATCTTTCAAAATACCCCTCATGATAGCATAGCCAGGAACATTCTTAGAGACAACACCAAATCTGACCACAAAGACTCAAAACTAAGAAGTTTACAAACTCACCACCCTTAAAAGAATGGGTTCTAAGTTATAAAAGTGGCCAGTGTTTTTCATTTGTTGTGCAAAATGAAAACAATAGTGTGTTACTCAAGAGAGGCAGTCTGTGTAACTGTTTACTAAGGAAGTCAGTCCCTCCTCCCCCACTCCCTTAACTTCACCAGGGGACTATAAAAAGTTGGTCAAGTTACCTTTAATTCTTATTTCATTATGGAATTCAAAAGAATTCTGCATTACATAATCTTCAAGATTGTCCAGCTGATCAGTAAATGTTTTCTGCCAGGATCTCATTAGCAACATAATGGAAAGTGTTCATCTCTTCTGACGTACTCTGAGATTCAGCTGGTCGTGATTGTTTACACACTAGGACCATATTGTCTCTTTCCACTAACTAGCTCTGTTGTCTGTTGTAAAATGCAACACAGGGTTGCAGCTGGCCGGTGTCAGTTGATTCAAGTTCACAGGGGTCAGGCTGAGGGGCTACAAAGATGCAGTGTAGACGTCAGAGCTCAGGGTGAAGCCTGGATTCTGGGATCTTCTCGCTGCAGAATCCCAGAGCCTAGGCTCCCACCTGAGCTGGACAGCTACTCTGCAGTTTTATAACCTCATAACTTGAGCTCTGCAAGCCCATCTCCACTGACACAGGCTAGCTGCAGGTGTTTAACTGCAGTGTCGGCATGCCAAAAATATAGGCTTCTCACGTAGTGGATCAGGCAGATGCCCAGTCTAAGTTATGCTATCCCAAAGTTGAATTTTTTCTCCATTTATTTAACATTACCCGTCTCTACATATTACACCTCACACCAACTGCCTTGGAGGATTACACTGAACCCCACCCATAACTTTTAAAGAAAACAAAAGCATTCATCACATCTCGTGAACTAATGGAAGACTAACCTAATCACCCACAAGCCCATTCAAGGGCTAAGTTTTTGTCAATATACCAGAAAGACTATTTCAGTGAAATGCTGACCTGGCAAGACCATTAATACCAAACCACTGCTGTAGCTAAAACAACTATTTGAACAAATTCCAAGGGGGTAGCCGTGTTAGTCTAGTTCAGAAAAACAAACAAGGAATCCTCTGGCACTTCTAAAGACTAACACATTTATTTATCACATGAGCTGTCATGGGAGAAAATCCCACTTCGTCAGGCACTTTGAAGATGAGAAACTTACAGAATGGGAGGAAAATAAATGCAGGGAAGTGTAGGACATAGGATCAGGTCAGGCTGTAACAGCAAATCAAAATAGGTGTTAGGATTCAAACACTGGGGAACAGCACATGAAACCTAACACCTATTTTGATTTGCTGTTACAGCCTGACCTGATCCTGTGTCCTACACTTCCCTGCATTTAATTTCCTCCCATTCTGTAAGTTTCTCATCTTCAAAGTGCCTGACAAAGTGGGATTTTCTCCCACAAAAGCTCATGCAATAAATAAATATGTTAGTCTTTAAAAGTGCCACAGGACTCTGTTGTTTTTCTATAATAGACTAACACGGCTACCCCTTTGGAACCCTAAGACAGTCTTTGGTAAATTTTCTAAAGCCACATGCAGCACTGTGAATAGTTCAGTCTGTTAAATCACTTTTATACAATGGACTGCTAAAATACCAGGAACATTTCCACAGAGCACACAATATTTGCTAGAGGATGGGGATGGCAGAAGCCATCCTTATGGTCCATGCTAGAAGCACAAACAAATTGCTGGAGCATGGCAGAGGGAGGTTTGTCTTTGAACAAATTCTTCTCCTTGTAGCAGTGGGCTGGTATATCCAGCCCAGATAAAAATTTCTTTTGTGGTGGAAGAAGAAGAAATATTCTCCTTTGAATAACTACACTGACAACCATTTGTACATTAATGATATGAGTCGTATTAGAGTTGGTTTAAACCATCACCAATTATTAGTCTTAAAAAAGGTACATAACATCCAAGTACACCCGTATATTATCATTAAAAAATCTCTCACATACACTGAATGTGCTTAAGTCTCAGTCTATACTACACAATGGAAGTGTATTGTTACCAGTCAGAGGAGAGATTTGTAGCTGGTTCTAATAAAGTGACTCTACTTAGTAATAGGAATTGCCATAGTGGATCAAACCAGCAGTCAGTCTAATTCAGAATTTTGTCACTGACTGCTCCAGAGAAAAGTGAAGGAAAACCTGAATTGGTCAGTTATGGAATAACCTCCCAATAGAGGAAATTTTTTACTAACCCCATCAAAAGGCTGGCCTAGTTCCTGAAGCATAAAGATTTATATTCCTTCTAAACTGTTAGGATTTTTTGGTTATTTTTTAATATTCTTAGTAATGCAACTCTGGTTATTCTCATTATTCATGTATTTCTAAAGAAACATCTGTGGGTTCATTTACACTAGTCCTTTGTTTCATAGATTCTAAGGTCCGAAGGGACCAATATGATCATCTAGTCTGACCTCCTGCACTATGCAGGCCACAGAATCTCACCCACCCACTCTTGTAATAAACCACTACACTATGGCTGACTTATTAAAGTCTTCAAATCATAGTCCAATGACTTTAAGATACAGAGAATCGATCAGCAGGTGAGCTGTGCCCCATGCTATAGAGGAAGGTGAAAACCTCCCAGAGCCTTTGCCAATCTGCCCTAGGGGAAAATTCCTTCCCAATCCCAAATATGGCAATCAGCTAAACCTGGAGCATGTGGGCAAGACTCACCAGCCAGACACCCAAGAAAGAATTCTCTGTAATAACTCAAAACCCACCCCAACAAATGTCCCATTTCAGGCCATTGGCATATCCATCACCAGCAGTCAAAGATCAGTCAATTACCAAACTAAGCTGTCCCATCATACCACCCCTCCATAAATTTATACAGTTCTGTTTTGAAGCCAGTTAGGTTTTTGGCCCCCACAGCTCCCCTTGGAGGGCTATTCCAGAATTTCACTCCTCTGATGGTTAGAAACCTGTGTCTAATTTCAAGTCTACATTTCCTGATGCCCAGTTTATATCTTTATACCTTTTTTTTTCTTTTAAGAGTGTCCACCATTGCCAACACACGTGAAGCAGCTCCGCCATGGGTATCACCAGTTTAGATAGGGATCCAAGAGGATGCTGATATTTTAAATACCTTGTTATATAATCTTGTTTAGAGCAAGTCTGCACTTCACATTGTGCTTAAAATGCTAGCATCTTGTTAGTGATAACACTTTCACCATGGTAGAAATTTCCAGAGGGGTAGCTGTGTTAGTCTGTGTACAGCAAAAACAACGAGAGTCCTGTGGCACCTTATAGACTAACAGATTTTCTTCAGCATAAGCTTTCCTGCATCTGACGAAGTGGGTTATAGCCACGAAAGCTTATGCCGAAGACAATCTGTTAGTCTATAAGGTGCCACAGGACTCTCGTTGTTTTTACTTTCACCATGGGAGCTGAGTCAGTTGTAGCAACAGTAGGAATTTTACAAAAAAATTCTTGGTATAGACAGGACCATACTATCCTACAAGCTGGTTTAGAGCACAGTGAAAACACTCAGATACCACATTGATGGCAGCAATGTAGGATCTGCACAGAACAGAGCAAGCTTTTAAAAAAAAGTTTCAAAAACTTAACATCTTTTTCAACATTTCGGCTCTTTGAGGCTCCTCCAGGGATTAAAGTATGCCTCTGGAATGCCCTGGAACACATTTGATGGTCTGAACTGAAATATTGGGGAATTCTCATTATCCAGGAAATTTTGTGTGTTTCAATTTGGAATGAAAATAAAATCAAAATGTTGGAATTCCCACACAGCGGACATTCAGTTTGGTGACTTTCTATACACATAAGCATGCAGTGTGGATCTGCAGAGACAGTACTTTTGAAGAAGTAAAGTAATAGTAAAGTAATATTTTTAATATATGGATTGCTTATTGTTGTGGTTTGGCTAAGATGGTGGTTTAAGAAAAACCCTTGCCCACAGCAGAAAGGAAAATCATGATATAGCCTGTTAGAAAACATTTTAACATAGTTGTTAATAGCATGATTCAGAACTGCAGCAGAGACTTGATCTGAAATTAATCCAAACACTAACTTTGTATATAGTTTTGTTTGTAAGAGACAGTGGTATTTGTTTTGACTTCTGAAGTCATTTTTCTTAGGGGCAAGTCATCTGATTGGAGTTATGTACTTTGCAGTCTGATTAAAATCTCTGAACTAAATGAACTTCTAAACTTCACTTTCTATGCAGGAGAACAATTTCTTTTCTAAAAATATTTCCTTTGATAGATATGAGACTGCAGTAAGATTTCCAAATAAATCCCTGAGCATCCAACTACTTCTATTTTTAACATTGCTTCTTAGAATGAGTTTTGCACAAGTCTCAGATCTAGCCTACATTAAAAAGGCTTTGCTAATACAGTTATATTGGTACAGCTACATTGGCATTGCTCACCAGTGGAGATGAAGCCTTTCACAGCAAAAAGAGTTATTTTACTAGTATAGTTGAACCACCTCTTTCAAGGACACAAGCTATACTGTCAGACTCTTCACTGCACCAGGGGTGTTCAGAGGTGTAGGCTCCACTAACATCATAGGGCCAGAAAAGTGGATGCAGCCCAAGGGTCATCAATCAAGATGTCTGTTTGGGTGACCTTTGCAAATCTGCCCATTGCTGAAGGGACTCCTGGCTTGAGGAATGCAGATCTCCAGGTCGTCTTGTGATTGTAACTCAGATGAAAGTTACTAACACCAGTTTCTAACCTTTCTTGATTTGGTAACCTGTTTGTGTGTATTAATTGCTCAGTTGATTATCTGTATATACACATAGACATCATTACCAGTTCTTTGGTAAGCAGGCAGGCAATCTGGAGAGAATGTGTGTCGTTTCTCCACTATGATTCTGCCTAACCAAGAAAGCTCCAATTCTTCTGGTTTTACTTCCATTTCTTTAATAAAGTTTATTATTTCAAATATTCACTGATGATTCCAGAATTTGGATATCAGATCAGGCAACAGTGGAGACCAGAGCAGATAAAAAAAGAGCTCAGAATATTGCTTTCAAGCTCCATCTCTCAAGTACAGATCAAGGAAACACCCAACTCACTGAGTACAGATCCAATATAGAAGGTGGTAACCAACTCCACAAAAGCAAACCAAATATTCATTACTATGAGCAGGTCTAGTGTGCTGAACAAAAAGGTGTGGATGATGTTTTCAAAGCAGCACTTCAAGACACAGAGTTAGAAGGAGGGGGTTTTACTCACCTTGTGCAGTAATTTGTTCTTTGAGATGTGGCACCCTATGAGTGCTCCACTGTAAATGTATCCATGTTCCTGCATCTCAGATTGGAGATTTTAGGTAACAGTATCCATTCAACCTTCACATGCACGTTTCCTGCCTTGTGCTCTGCCTCAAAGCTATCTAGTGTTGCATGGACGAATGGCTCTCAGACCTTTCTTCCTCCCCTATCTCAGAGCCCATTGGTAAGAACTCCAAAGTACAGAGGAAGAGGCCAGGTAATGGAGCATCCATATGAAGGACACATCTTGAAGAACCACAGTTACTACACAAGGTGAATAACCATTTTTTGTTTGTTAAGTAGTGTTCCTAATGGTCTCTCACCTGCAGGCAACTTTGTATCTGTATCCCTGATGGAGGTGCAGGGCTTTGGATTCAAGTCCAACGTTGATGATGATAAGACAGTGGAACCAAACATGGTATTGTTGCTGAGTTGTGGTCGATTGTATAATGTTCATCAGAAGTTCATCATTATTAGCTAGAAAGTCTTAAAAAAGCAACAAAAAGCAAAAGAAAAAACAACAAATAAAGACAAGAACCTGAAAAGCTCTTTTATTTGTTTTCTATTCTGTTTAGGTCCAGTAAAGAATAGCGACAACCGTACATTATTTTTATTTCCAAGTCTAAAGAAAAAAAGAAAAAGAAAACCAACAAACAAACAAACCAAAAAACCAAAAAAAAACCCCACATAAATAAGTTATCATGATTTGAAAATGTATATGTTCGCATATTTATTTGTTTCCCTTAAAGTTAATTAAGTGTTTTAGGAAAAATTGTCAGAGCAGCTACCAGCAAGAGTTGATGGCCATACGATGAGACCACCAAAAAATGTACTGTGAGAACCCCTGATCTAGAGTGTCTTTGTGTAAAGATTGAGGATCTTTTAGATCTCTCTTCAATAGAAAGGAATAATCTAGGATATTTTGTGAAAGATTTAGTTCTCTCCAAATAGAATGCCTGTGTTCTCTTGTTGTCAATATACATAATATTGTCTCTGTCTTGTCCCAGTCCCTTAGAGAAGAAGGTTCGGAGTTGTATAAATTGGTTTATACTGAAGGTGGAAGGTATCTTAGGGAGGAACTTGGGGTGTGATCTCAGTGTAACCTTTTCTCTGCAAAATTTGTAAAGAGTAGGTGTACTGATATGTCTGCTGAGAGGAGCCCGACAATGCTGAGGGAGTCGATGGTAGTCTGCAGTGCTCTGGTGAGTGGCCAAAAGATGGTTCTCTGTCTGGTCTTCTATGCTGTCGAATTGCTCAGTACAGGTGCCGTTTTAGAGAACCTAGAGCAGTCTGTACCACTCCTTTCCTCAGATGGTACTGATGTCCCTGCATCTTTGCCCTGCCCTGCAGGTCTTTAGGCTTACTGATGGTGCCAGAATCTGAGAAACTAAAGCCTCTGTCACCGTTCATTCAGTACCGAGGTGGACAGTTTTGCCAGAAATCTCTTCTTCCTGGTCAATTCTTTAGTCTGGGAACTTGTAGCCCTCTTATTTGAGGTTTCCTGAGAGGAATCACCAGGTTTCCTCTTTGAATCCACTGGAGTATGATATTGGCTGTATTGGGGACTGTTGTTCCAGGGGGATCTCAGATCAGAGAGTAGTCTAAGTCAACTTTCCATCCTAAGAAGTCTGAGTTTCACTTCATGTTTTTTCACATCATTGATTTTAATTTAAGGCAGAAAGTACACTTCTGTGGCACATGAGAGACTCTCCTAGGCAGCAAATGCAGTGTGAATGGCCCTGGCTGACCAGAATAGCTTCTCTGCAGGAGACACAATATTTAAACACAGAGAAGCCGGACATGCTCCTGTCTGAGTTTTATGAAAAATAACTGAGGACAGGGAGATAACTTTTCGAAACCCTACCTCCCAAACAAAATTTTTCCAAGGAAAAAAATGAAAAAAGTGAAGAGGGATAGTATTAATCAAACAAACAAAAACTGTACTAGCTACACTATTAACTGGAAATGAAGTTAGAAAAAAATTGCCACTCGGGTTCCGCTAATGTTCCATTTTAGGACAAAGGCGGTTGAGGAGAAACTGAGGGCAGTTTGCCCGTGCAGCACTAGAGAGCCTCAAGGCAGAACACAAGACAGGGAGAGCATATGTGAGAGCCAAATGGGCAGTGCAACCTAAAATCTCCAAACTCCGGTGCAGGAACATGGATATACCAGCAATGGAGCACCCGTAGGGACACTTCAGTGTTGCCAACTCTCAATGTTATCTTAAGTCTTGCAATTCTTGGTGTTTTTCTTAGAACACTAGCTACTGGAATCAACAAGTTACATAAGAACCTCAACTTTTATTTTTATTTTTTTTAAAGTTTTTAGCCCTCATCATTGCAGAGAAAACCTTGGAAACACTAATGATATGTATGCTACAAGCTCAGAAACCGGAAGACAAATAAAAAGAATCCAGCATTTATTATTGGCTTAATCCTCATGAGCTTTGGGGAGGTCTGATTCATGATTTTTGAATGCTTGAGTTTGGCCGTACTGCAGAGATCTCAGTGGAGTTATTGAAGTAACCGGTTAACAGTGGTGCAGAAGCAACAAAGCGTCTTGAATGAAAGGGAGAATTGTGAAACCTTCAGAATACAATGCACCCGCAAGAAGGTGTGATAGACTCTGGTGACATATGGAGGAAGACAGCTCGGAGCTGCTACAAGGGACACTCACATTAGAACCAAGGGAGACCATTGCCAGCAGAAGAAATTGACGCTAAAGGTTTATCTACTTTTGTACTTCAGGTATTTCTGCGCTGGCATAGCTACAGCAGCACAAACTCCCAGCACAGATGCTCTGCACTAGTTAAAGCAAATCTTGAGCTGAGGAGATTTTCTTTGATTTCAAGTTTGCATTAGTGTTTCCCTATAGATAACTAAATAAAATGGGGTAATTTAAATAAAGTCTAGCTCAGGAAATTGGTGCTTCTGACTGCAGTTGGTCACTTCACTCAATTAAGCTGCTTCAACACGACGTGCATGCATACTAATGTAGCACTCCTAAGGGGATGTCAGGATTAGATTTATTCATGCTTTTCCCCTTTAAGGATTGAAAGTCTGCAGAGGGAGTCAAAGTGGAGCGCTCTAGTTACAGTTGCAGAGTTGCGTGGGCTAAGCAGGAAGGGGACTTGTATAAGTTATATTTGTTTCTTTATTCATACTAAGTTTAATAAATAAATAAATAAAACTGTCCCTCATCTGGGAGGGAAACACCAGCAGGACAGGAGAGACTGAAGAGAGACATAATGGGCGTAGTCTTCATAGTGGTTTTCTCGGCTTCAAGATGACTAATTATATATTAACCCCTATGCTCAGTCAGTATCCTATAACACCCCTTCAGAGTCTTACGATATTCTGAACACCCTTTCTACAGCTGTTTTCTGCTCTGACCGAATGTTTGGCTGTCTATTTTCCAGTTTATTGTCTAGGAGTTTCTACCACAATAACTGCCTGACTTGCAATTCTACATAATTACTGAAGCTGTGTAAACATTACTTTTGTCAGCCACATGTAGGCATCCAATATGGCTTCCTATCAAGTGGTGTTGAAGTCAGATATCCTGCTCTTGTGGCCAGGACAAGTTCAAAATTTATTTTAACTTAGTTTATTGAACCTTGGTGGTGAAATACGAGCGGTGTGACAATAGCTGTAAAATACAACTTAAAACTACATGTCGACACAGCCTTAATGGCTCACTATGGCCTGAGAGTTGCATCTTTTGACTGTTGTTCTTTGGGATCTGTGCTTGTTAGTCTTTAAGTGAACCGACTCTCACAGTAAATACCCTCCTTTTCACTGTTAAGGCCCTGCCTGTTACGGGGTTTCCTCCCTAACATGACTAACTTGGCATCCCCGAGCATAGCTGCTTTACAACATAGATTTGGGAAGATTTAGGTTGGATCAGAGGTCCCCAATCTGTGGGGCACATTCCCTCAGGGGGCCAGGGGAACATTTGGGGAGGCCCAGCAGGGTGTGGGCCATTCCCCACGGGAGGCAAGAAGGGAACGCCATCCAGTCCTACTCTGCCTAGAGCTCTAATCTGTCCCCAATCCCAGCCATGGCGAAGGGAAGGACTTTGCACTTGTCTGTGTTGAACCTCATCCAATTTCTTTTGGCCCAGTCCTCTGATTTGTCTAGGTCACTCTGTATCCTATCCTTACCGCCAGCACCACTACCACTCCCTGCGTCTTATCATCATCCACAAACTTGCTAAGCAATACACCCTATCATCCAGATTATTAATGAAACGTTGACCAAAACCAGCCTCTGGACCTGACCCTTGGGGCACTCTGCTTGATACCAGCTGCCAACTAAACATTGAGCCACTGATCACTACCCACTGAGCACAATGATCTAGGCAGCTTTCTGTCTACCTTAGAGTTCATTCATCTAACACATACTTCTTTAACTTGTTAGCAAGAATACGGTGGGAGACCATATCAAAAGCTTTGCTAAAGTCAAGGTATATCACATCCATTGCTTTCCCCAAATCCACAGAGCCAGTCATCTCATCATAGAAGGCAGTCAGGTTGGTCAGGCATGACTTGCCCATGGTGAACCCATGCTGACTGTCCCTGATCACCTTCCTTTCTTCCAAGTGCCTCTAAATATATTCCTTGAGGATCTGCTCCATCATTTTTCTGGGAACTGAGATGAGGCTGACTGGTCTGTAGTTCCTCAGAGTCTCCTTCGTCCCTTTTTTAAAATTATATTTGCCTTTTTCCAGTCATCTGGGATCTCCCTCAAATTCCAGGAGTTTTCAAAGATAACCATGACTGGATTTGCAATCACATCAACCAACTTCTTCAGCGCCCTCCGATTCATTGCATCCAGTCCTATAGACTTGTGCATGTCCAGCTTTTCTAAATAGTCTTGAACATGTTCTTTCACCACAGAGGGCTGCTCATCTCTGCCCCGACTGTGCTGCCTTGTGCAGTAGTCTGGGACCTTCTTTGTGAAGACAGAGGCAAAAAGAATCCTTCAGCTTTTCCCACGTCATCTGTCAGGATGCTATGCTCTGTCTAAACATAAAACTCTCAGTTGTGTTTCAGTCAGGCTGGCTTATGCTTGACAAACTAGATTGTAACCATGGGTTAGCTTTGACTGAGCTTCAGTTGACTCAGCTTCAAGCATTACGTGTTGTAGAGAAGGAGGAGCGTCATCTAACAACAAACAAAGCAATTTGTCCTCCAAGGGCTGATGCACAGTTTACCAGCCTTTGCAAAATAGGTCTTTGCTACCAGGGCCATCCCTCTGAGGGATTGGGGCCCGGGGCCAATCAGCCTGGGGGAGTCCCCATCCACACACACTGGAGGGGGATGGGGTGGGCCAGCCCACTCCACCCCCTGGGAGACCCCAGCCACCCCCCCGGGGACCTGGAGCTGCCGCTGCAGGTGGGAGCCAGCCCCAGACCCAGCAGAGGACCTGAGGCCGCTGGCAGGAGCCAGCCCCAGCCCCAGCGGGGGACCCAAGGCCACCCTGCCTGGAGTCCAGACCAGGCAGCTGCAGGACTCAGTAGCAGGATGGGCCAGCCAGGAGGCTGGGCTCTGCCTTTCCGCCCTGCTCCTTGCCTTTGGCGGCAAGCTGAAGGCAGCAGGGTGGGGGAAGCGGGCTGCACAGTGGCGGGGCAGTGGTGCAGGCCTCACGCTGCCCTGCTGATAGTAGGCCTGCAAAGTCACAGGGCTCGGGGTGATCACCCCGCTTGCCCCCTGAAACGACAGCTCTGTTTGCTACCCATGTAAAACACACTGCCTAGGGGTTCGTGCTGAAAGTGATCTTAGCAGTACAAAGCCAACTGCAAACAGGCATGTGGGTTCCTGTTGCACGCTGCTTCCATGGAAACCAACTTATCTTGGCAATCAATCTGCAATCCAGTTCCTGATCTAAGAACTCTGCTATGCCTCATAAGGGATCAGATGGATGAACTAACTCCCAGCTAGCAATCGGCCAGTATCCGGGACTCAATGCCATATAGACAAAGCAAGGCAGTACTGTGGGACCTCGCTAGCCATGATGAAACCCACACGTGTATGAAGATGGCATTTCTGTATCTTTCAGGACTGAGAAGTCACTGGATTAAAGATGAGTACCAGGAAGAAGTATAAGATCTGAAGGAGATAACCGGAAGATCAAAAACAAGAAGAGGTCTAGGAAAAGCTGACTATTGTACATTGAGAGACAAGGTGGATGAGGCAATAGTTTTTGTTGGACCAACTCTTACCAACAGAAGTTGTCCAATAAAAGATACTGCCTCACCCAACTTGTCTCTCTGTTATCCTGGGACTGACATGGCTACACCACCACTGTGTATTCTAGATTGAGATAGACAGCAATGTGTTACTTGGAAAGCTGAGTGAATCAGATGCATTTAAGACAAATTTCTGGTTCAGAAGAGAAAAAATACTCACTTTTAAGTCCCTCTTGAAAGTTCACCTCTGCTGTGATGCCTCAGGGAAATCTGAGGACTGACCATGAAAATTTTAAGAGTAATTTGGAAGTATTGAATATGTCCTGTTTACTTCAAATATTTTGTTAAGATAATTGTGTTTTTCCCTTTCTCCATCCTCTATTTCTCTGTTCTAAGACGGGGAGTTCCTCAGAGCATGGATCTTGTCTACTTTTCTGTTTGTAGAGTGCCTAGCAGGTTGCAGGAATTACCAAAAATAATCAGCATTAATAATTTTAGACTTACTGTCAGTTTTGGAGGTTACTTGAGCCAACTGTTTTACTACTGTAGGTGCCTCCCAAAATATTTAACAGGTCAATATGCAGGAAAAAAACCAAGATCAGCATCACTTTTAAAGATTATGACTATTATTTTTTAATAATTTTATTGAAGCTGCACCCACAAATTCTATTGCAGTAGCATCTAGAGATATTTGTCAAGATCAAATCTGATTTAATGTCAGGCTCTGTAAAAAACACATATTAAGACATTGGATAAAATTTTCAACTTTTCATGAATTCAGAACCTAAGTCTCATTTTAACAAGTCTAAGGATATGTCTTCACTCTCAGCAGCACTGTTGGTGCGGCTGGATCAATTCTTCATGATCGACTGAGTGGCAGTAGAGACCACTCAATTAATCTAGAAGTCGACTTAACAAATCCACCCACAGAAAAAGAGTAATGCTGTGTATGTCAATAGGAGGGCATTTCCCATTGGCACAGTGTAGTGGGGTCACCACACTAATCACAATTAAGGAAGTCGACGAGAATTTAGGAAGTCGACTCCTGCTGAACTTTGCAGTGAATGTAAACCAGGTCTTAATCTCATTGAAAGTCAGTGGGACATTGGCCTCCTGAATGTTTGTGTCACTTTTGAAAATGGGATTCATTTAACACCAATATAACTCAGGCTATGTCTATACTGATGGCAGCAGATTCGTTGCCATCAGTGCGCTCTTCCCTCTTCGATTGAGCAGTTTGTTAAGACGCACTCAATCGAACATGGAACCGAAACTCCAGCCCCATAACTGGAGCAGCGCTACACCGACAGGACGCCATTTCCGGTTGGCTTAACACAGTGTGTATGGAGTAGTTAGGAAGTTGTCGGGAGATACGCAAGGTATTTTACGTAACTTGTGTATTTCCTGTTGATTGCCGCTGAAAAGCGCAACAAGTATAGACTAGGGCTCAGGCACCAATGAAAATTCCACACACTGTCCATGCCTTGAAGCTTACAATTGCAAGAGACAAACAACACACAAAGGGTGAGGGAGTGGAGAGATGAGTTGTAATCAACTTTTATATAATTTTAAATTTTTGTTTCATAATTAATTGTTTGTCTCCATCTAACCCTCTACTTACCCACCATTAAGTACCTGATTTCTAATATGCATCATGGCAGTGTGACTAATCATGAATAAGAATTTAGAGGAAGAATGGATTCTGGCCTTGCACGGTTGGGAACCAATATCGTACTATCTTCTCAACCCAAAAAGCTCCAGGATGCATGGCTTGCTTCACAGATTCTACGCATGCTATCAGAACAGTCCTGAGACAAATCATTTGAGATACTGTTGAATTCAAAATATCTTTGGATGCCAACTGGACAAACTAACTTCTCATGTTAATAGTTTCTATTCACAACTGCGCGCACAAAAAAAATCTAGATCAGGAATTCTCAAAGTTTTTTTGCTGGGACCCCCTTTGAAAATATTTCAGGCTGTGATGACCCCCTCCAAAAAAGGGATGTCCCTCCCCAGGTCACACCACCCTTTGTGGCATGCACGGGGGATGACAACTCATGACCCCTCCATAATAACCGTGGGTCACGGCCCCTAGTTTGAGAACCACTGACCTAGATGACTCCATAGAAAGAGTGAAAACAGTGACTTACCTAACATCCCTCATCTGAACTGAAATAAAATGGCAGATTTTTATATACAATTGAATGGTTGCAGTACACACATCATTTCATACAGCTCCACTGTATTCATATGTTCAGGAAACAGAGACTTCTCCTTTCAGATGCAAATCTACAACTGTTAGACTCTTTTGCAAAAGAAAATATTTTTTACCTGGTGTCCTGGAAGCAGAGGATCGATCCCCCTGGGCCAGGAAATCCACACAGGAATCCTCAAGCAGACTACAGAGCTGTAGCAGAATTTAGCATCTGGGTGAGAACAACAGAGTTTGACAGAACAACAGAGTTTGACAGGACGAATCAGCATGCGTAGAGGAAAAAGAGGAAACAGTTCAAAACAATTGAAGGGGCGGGGGGGGGGGGAGGGGCCTAAGTGAAGTTATCTTTTAAAGGTTTCGTTGAGGTGGGCTTAATTACATTTACTGTGCGAGTAATTTAGCCTTTAGAATAATATGGACAAATATACACCCACCCTGTGAGATAATAAGGTCTCTCTGTAAATGCCAAGCTTAGCTGCCTAAACCTCATGCAATCCTTCTCCCCTGACAACAAAACAAGTGAAAAATGCCCTGATTCAACTGCCCTCCCAGCTCCTGCTAGACATGCCTCCTTTAAAAATACCCGTGAAGTCCAGGACTCTCCCTCACGTACATATCTCATCCTGACTTTCCTCTCAGCTACCAGGCTCTCCTATTAATAAATAACATAATAATAATGCTCAACACTTCATTTGCTGCTCTTCAGAGAGTCACAAACCATTGCCCAAAGGTGAGTTCTGTAAGCATCATGACCCCAGTTTAGCTGGTGGAGAAACTGAGGCTCAGACATTAAGGGTAAAATTTTCAGATGGGCTTAAATGACTTAGGAGCACAAGAGTAATTGAAAGTCAGTGGGAATTAGTTGCCTGAGTAACTTAAGGGCTTTTAAACATTTTACCCCAAGTTCCTCGCTCAAAGTCATAGCCAGATAGTGGAGGAAACAGGAATAGAATCAAAATTCTCCTACAAGACTCCACTAACTAAATCACGAGTTAGAGGAGTTCCTAAACCTCATGCAGCCAATCTCCTTCCATGCTGCTCTGAGTCCTCTTCAAGAAACTAAGTGATGTTTTAAAAGAACAAAGGCTCACACAATCTTATGTAAAGATTGTGGGACAGATTCTCAGATGATGTAGATTAATATAGCCCTACTGAAGTCAATGGCACTACATCAGTTTACATCAGCCAACGTTGTGGCCTATTACTTAATGTCTAAATCTTAACTCTGTTGTAACACTACTGAAGTGTTTCTTAGCTACCGAGAATTTGCCTTGAGTTTTCAAGTGTTTGTTTGAGCCAAGGTTAAAAAAAAATGCTGACAAAGCCCCTTGACAGTTTTAAGTGGCTCATAAAATGTTCTGTTGCCTATCAGGCTAAGAAAGTTTCTCCTTCACAAACTATTACATATTTTATCTGGTAACTGATTTTCTTCTCAAAAGGCAAGGGCAATCTGCAGATTAGATTTTAATATTTTAGATTTAAGATTTAAAGATTTTTAATTTAAGATCTTTTAAAGCAAAAAGTGAACTAAAATAGAAATGTTTAAACGTAGCTATTTGCCTATTGTTTTCATCATATACCAGTGCAATACTTTTTTAACGACAGAGGATGTACGTGTTCTTTAAAACATTGTAAGTCTGATTTTCTTCAACTTTGTTGTTCCCAATAATTCTCTGAATCTATGTTGAAAAAGACATTTAATGAAATCACAACTGCCAACATTGGGAAATTATAAATACATAGTTTTCTAAATAAAGAATATTGTTCTAACAGAGAGCAGGCTACATGGATTCCATTTGGCAGGGTATTTTTCCTGGTTAGACATGGGTCTGAGCTATAAAATTTAGTTCAAACACTCCACATTTGCAAATGGGAGAGGAATTGATAAAGGACTTTGGTTCAAGCTTCAGGCTAATCTCTGCTGGTTAGCAATTAATTTAACTGATAACATTAAAAGACTGCTGGTGATTCTAACCTCTCCTGTAAATGTATGACAATGTCTTCTAAAATTATGCTTATATTCCAGGCCACATTTTATTAGGCAGAGCAATCCCTTGAAATTAACAAGGAGTTTGCCTAAAGATTAGTGGCAAAATAAATGATCCTACGTTTGTGCTCTCAGAAGTCTGAAGACATCTGCCCGGTGAATTTGACTTTGTATTTCTGCACAAGGTGAGAAAGTGTTTTGTTTTGTTGTTTTAGGACTCTATTCTGTCTATATTAGAAAGTTAATACAGACTGAGGTAGAATGTGAACTTAAAGTGCAACAGCTATTCCAAAGTAATTCCTCATGGAGCTCTTCCTAAATCACTCCATATGTAGAGAAGCCCCAATGAGAACGTGGAAGCTTACTTTAGTAATTGGTTTGTTTCTTTAAAAAAAAATGATATACTATACATATTTTGGTAAGATATCTATCTTGGGTCTGATCCTCTGCTCATGACTATGGTATCCGACGGACTATTAAAGAATTTGTTTATATGGCTGAATCTACACTAGCCTTTTCTGTCAAAAGTTTCCTAGCTTCAACAGTGGTGGGAGCACTAATGTAGACAGGGTTAGCATTTTAAGAACTGTGTTGGTAAAACCTGCTTGCAGCTGTCCCATAATTTAATTGGTTATAAATCATATCATTATAATTATTTTTCAGCTTCATAATATGTGCCCAGACACAGCACACATTTTTATACTTAAAAACAAAATGCAAACCAAAACAATTTAGGGCTAATAACTACTATATGGTCCTTAAATAGAAGCCCTCCAGAATAAGCTAAATCCATCTTCTTTCCCTTCACCCTTTGACATCTTTTCAGGCAAAGGCACATGAAAATACATATTCATTTGTAAAAGGAAAGATAGTCTTGTGCTTAAGACTGGAACCCTTTTCACAGCTTTGTCATAGACTTATGTGACCTTGGACATGTGACCTTTCTGTGCCTCAGTTCTTCGTCTATAAAATGGAGAAAATAGTACTGCTCTATGACAAAAGGGATGTTGGGAGGGTAAGTACATTAATGCCCAAGGTGTACTCAAATCGCATTGATCATAGAAGCCATTAAATATCTATATATATAGACAGACAATAATCTGGACTTTGTGGATTTACCTTGTTTCATTAAACTTTCTCAGTAGGACTGACAGAACATCCCGCCTTCCTTCCACTTAATATGGTACATGCTTAATAAAGATTATGTGAATTACGAATGTTACGTCCTTTGCCAGGCATTTTGGAAGAAGCCAAGTAACACTATACAATATATAGTATAATCGTTTGCAAAGCCATAGAAAACTTAGCCTGAGCATTTTACGGTCCACTTAAAACAGACAATCCTTATCTGAGAACTGTATCTTACCTTTCTTTGGATGCAGCAACTTGATATCTAATAGACTTGTGCCATCCCGAAGGCCTTTTCTACATTTGCTGGTATGGCTACCCCGGCAAAGTCTCCTTTATCGTCTTTACCATCAAAAGATCATTTTTGCCAGTATAATTGCACCTACACTAAAGTTGATAAGCCTTTTAAAGGCAAACCAGGCTTAAGGATTTCTATATAACTAGATCTTTGGGGGAAATAAGAACAGAGATTTGCTTCCTTATTGTAATGAGAAGGATTAGAAACAGAAGAGTCATTTTAATATACATGAACACTTCACATGCTCACCTCCTAACATGCATCCAACAGGTGTCCCTGTCCCTGCTCAGGAGCTTTCTTCACATGCCTTCAGCCCCCTCATGCTCTACTTATGCCTTCCACGACTCCCGGCCTAACCAGACCTTCTCTCATTCCTGTTGGTTCCCTTAAGCCTCACCCTTTTCCACTGTCACCTGCTTCCCCTCTGATTTCTCATCAACCCCTTCAGACATCCTCACTGTCATTCCCACATTAGGAACTGACAGAAGGAAAATGGATGGGAAGAGAGAATTCCTGGAATCAAAGAAAGCTTCTGATGTTGGCTGATAAGATGAGGATGGACTTGTTCTAGGTAAGAAGCCCACCCTTCCACAATGATGGAAGACCTCCCACCCCCCTCCAGTCTTTGGATTAGCACACTTTATATCGATCTTGACTAGTTTCAACCAGTTTCAGACATTTTCGAGCCGGACAGTTACCTAAGGGTTAATGCATCTTGAAACTACTGCATTGTGAAACAGTCAAAAAAGTGAGCGCTTTGAGAAGGTGGATGAGAGATTATGGAAGTGCACAATGATGTGAAACTAAGTATTACTGATAGGACTTAGTGGGTACACAAGGTGCAAAGCCACTGAGAGAACATTTACCTTCTGCTCATCACGCCCCTAAAACCTTTTTTTCACTGCTGCATTCTATCCTCCAACTGGCAAAATAACCTATTTAAATTAGGCATAACCACAGATTTGCTATCTCCACAAGAACTGTGCACAATTCCTGATACACCCCCTCTGTAAAATTTTGCAGCAGAAGAGACCCCAAATTTATTTTTTTAAACAAAATTTCACAGAAAGGTCTTTTTACTAATGAAAAATTCTCAGTGGCAAAAACAAATGGAATCTTGTAGCCATCACAAATTATCCAGGAAAGGGTCAGGGGGAAACGCACACAGACACATACCCTATCTTCAGGCACAAATCATACACACCACTAGCCAGTGGTAGTCTTTCCCTTTCTGATCCATTACACTTGTTTCCTGCTTGACTTCACATCAAGCTCTTTATTTTCACCTCCAAGGCCCTAACAGCTCTGCTCTCACGTCTCCATTTTCATTTGCTCCTACTCTCCCACAAGCAAGGACTGTGTCTTCCTTTATATGCTGGATGCACTGTCACCAATAGGAGCTTCCAAAAATCATTTTTTGTAATGGATGAAATAAAATGAAGCATCTATTTTTGAGGTTTTGTTTGGGGGTTTTTTTTGGGTGATGCTCTTATCCAGACCTCTTATAAGGACAAGTTCCAAAGGGGTAGCCATGTTAGTTTATTGCAGAAAAACAACAGAGTCCTGTGGCACTTCTAAAGACTAATAGATTTGTTTATCTCATGAGCTTGTGTGGGATCTGACGAAGTGGGATTTTCTACCATGAAAGCTCATGCGATAAATAAATCTGTTAGGCTTATAAGGACTGTTAGCCAGACAATTGCGGGACCAAGCCTTGGTTAGTGCTATGATGTCACATAAATTATGAATTCATTCAATGTCATCAGCAATGGCATACAAGACACCATGCATGACGTGATTCAGGTCTACAATTAAAAATGTTGTCTTCTCAACATTGTTCCCTACTGTCCTAACCACCCACGGGCTGTTAAAAGGAAGGGAAATTATTTCATTCTCCTTTATCCAGTAGCTTTCTTGAAGCACTATTCCTCAATACGTGTAGCAGAGTGTTTGAGTTATCATTTTGAGAAGGATAGCTTCCATAACGTCTTAGAAGAATCTGAGCAGCATCACTGACAATGAGGGCCAATTTTTATTCAGGAGATTCTAGCATTGTTCCATCATCTCTTAGATGATTAAGATTTCATTTCCTTCCTGTGCCTCTAGAGTAATTTCATAATCAACACACCTGTTACATGTATCATTAAGAGGATGCCCAGTCTAACATTCCATGCAAAGAGGCTGTTCTGCTGGAACGGAACAGGAATTGGCTTGGATCACAGAATTGTCTTCTTCTTGCCAGAAGAGAAAATTAGGATGATGGGACCTTCTCAGTCTTCAGTTTCAAGATATGCATGATTGTTTATTGAACCAGGCAGTCTGGAGGATATCTTCACTCTGAGGGGAGATGGAGGAGCTATGTCATTAGGTGTTATTGAGTTAGTTTAACATTATTTCTAGTGCCCTAGTGGGTATGGCATTTTACCAGTCATCTCCTTATCCTCAAGAATTTACAAATTTAAAATAAGATATTGTGAGGAATGACAACAGCACTTTACTGTATAGCTATGTTTAAAAAAGCCTCAACATGGCTTAAATTTGGCTGTAGGCCAATAGGATCAGAGTTTATGTGACTAGTAGAGATGGCCAAATTATGTTAAAAAC
Source organism: Pelusios castaneus (assembly GCA_007922175.1). Classification (NCBI taxonomy): domain Eukaryota; kingdom Metazoa; phylum Chordata; order Testudines; family Pelomedusidae; genus Pelusios; species Pelusios castaneus. The sequence goes on from ML685851.1 coordinate 10,601,245, forward strand.
AATTATGCTTTAGCCTACACAGGGACCAACTACAAATGCTTTTAAAACTCATGTGTAGGACTAGTGTAGACAGAACTCTTGAAACACAAGTTCAAAGTTTCTTTGGAGTTTTATGCCAGGCATCTGAATGCTGAAATCTTAGCAACTTCTCTTTCTCAGATCTGGCTTACAGTGATAAAAAAAAATCCCAAACAAACTAACGAATGGATAATACTGGGCCTGACTCTGCCTTACAAGGGTGTAATACAGCCCCTCCTGCTGCTACGGCTACACTATTTTTAGCTCAAACAGAGATAATACAGGTATGTCTACTTGAGCCGGAAATTACACCCCAACGGGGCCAGCCCTAACTAAATAGTATCTCAGGCAATGAGTGTCTTGGGCACCCTACCCTGCATTTGTTAAACTTTTCCAGAAAGTCTGGAAGGTTCCATGAAATTTTACAAAGATTCTGAACATTTTAGGTGGTTCATAAAAAATTAATCCGCATACGGAATACATTTTGCTTCAAACATTCTATTTTCCCTTTTGTCACTAACAGCCAGAACAGCAGTAAGTCTGGCAGCCCAGGCAATCACCTTGATCACCTGCCCCTAAATCAGGCCATGCACCCCAAGGTCCAACTATACCCATAGGCTATGTCTACACTACAAAAGTTAAGTCGACTTTGTTAAGTTGACTTAAAGTCAACCTTATTAAGTTGACTTAGAGAGTCTCCACTAGTCTCTTAAGTCGACTGGCAAGGTAGACCTTCAGAGCCACAGCTCCCTGGGCTAGGGGTGCTGCAGCTCCTGGGGACAAGGGGAGCCCTGGCTCCCTAGCAAGCAAGGAGCCGCGGCTCCCCCTGGGCACAAGAGATCCATGTGTGGCTCCCCAGAGACAAGGGAAACATGCGCGACTCTCTTATCCCTGGGGGAAGCCGCGGCTCCCTGCTTGCAGGAGAGCCGGGGCTCCCCAGCTGGGGCTCCAGCAACGAGGGATTCCCCCCCTGCCCCGGCGCAGACTCCAACAGCAAGGGATTCCCCCACCACCCTGGCCGGGGCTGCAGCCACATCCCTGGCCTGGGTGGTGGGGGAATTCCTCGCTGCTGGAGCCCTGGCTGGGGTGGTGGGGGTTTCCCCTTGCCACTAAAGCCAGGGCCGGCTTCTTCCCGGAAGCCGCAGCTCCCGTTCCCTGGGGGCGAGCTGTGGCTCTTGAAGAGAAGGGAGCCACGGCTCCCTTCTTGCCAAGAGCCCCGGCTCCCCCCAGGGACAAAGGAGCTGCAGCTCCTCCCAGGGACAAGTCCTCCCTCTGGGACAAGGGAGCCAGGGCTCCCTAGCAGAAGGGAGCAACGGCTCCCCTGGGGGACAAGGGAGTCATGCAGAGCTCTCTTGTCCCCCCACCCTAGGTCAACTTATGAAATAAGTCGACTTAGGTTGTCCACACTGGCTTAAGTCAACTTAAGAAGTCGACTTAAGCCTTAAGTTGAGCTAAAACGAGGTGTTATTAAGTCGACTTAAGCTTTTATTAAGTCAACTTAAGGAAGCCCTTAAGTCAATTTAATAAAAGCCCTGTGTGGACGCACAGTAGTTTAAGTTGACTTAAGCTCCCAGTGTAGATGCACCCATAGGCTATGTCTACACTGGGTAATTTAAGTCGACTTAGGGGGGAACTTACAAAGTCGACATAGAGCGTCCACACTGGATGCTCTAGGTTGAGTTTGTGGGGCTAGGAGGACCTAGGGCAGGTCCATGGGGGCGGGGGGGCACCCCTTGCCCAATGCCAGGGGGCCCAGCCTTTGCCCCATTGTACCTAAGTACAATGGGGCAAAGGGGGTCAGGGACCCTGGCAGGGCATAGGGGCAGGGTGGGCAGGACTCTGCCCTGCCCTGTGGCGGGGCATGCCAGGCTCCCCCTATGCCCCCCCGGCAGGGAGGGCATTGGTGCAGCCCTGGGGTAGCCCTAAGTCGATTTAGGGCTACCCCACGGCTACACTGGCTTAAGTCAACTCTAGGGAGTCGACTTAAGCCTTAGGTCTAATAGAAAGGAGGTTTAATAAAGTCAACTTAATTTTAATTAAGTCGACTTTATTTTACTTAAGTCAACTTAAGCAAGCTGCTTAAGTCGACTTAAGAAAAGTGTAGTGTAGACACAGGGTAAATTAAGTTGACTTAAGAGAGCTTAAGTCGACTTAATTTACCAGTGTAGACGCAGCTATAGTAACTTGTGAATGCTGCATTACTTAGACGCATAGACTTTAAGGTCCGAAGGGACCAGTACGATCATCTAGTCTGACCTCCTGCAAAATGCAGGCCTCAAGACCTCACCCACCCACTCCAGCAATAGGCCACTAACCTATGACGGAGTTATTTCCCTCTTTAAATCATGATTTAAGGACTTGAAGATACAGAGAATTCACCAGTAGGTAAGCCATGCCCTGTGCTACAGAGGAAGGCGAAAAACCCCCAAAGCCCAGGCCAATCACCCCTGGGGGAAAATTCCTTCCCGACACCAAATATGGCGATCAGTTAAACCCTGATCACGTGGGCAAGTCTCAACAGCCAGTTACCCAAGAAACAATTCTCTGTAATAACTCAGAACCCACCCCATGTACTCTCCCCTCTTGTGCCACTTGTATATCCACCACACGTCGCCAAATATCAGTCAATTTCCAAAATAGGCTAATCATACCATCCCCTCCATACATTTATCAAGCTCAGTTTTGAAAGCAGTTATGGCTTTTGCCCCTCCACAACGCCCCTTGGAAGGCTATTCCAGAACTTTACTTCTCTAATGGTTAGAAACCTGCATCTAATTTCAAGCCTAAATTTCTTGATGGACAGTTTATAACCATTTGTTCTGGTGTCCACATAGGTGCTGTACTCAAATAATTCCTCTCCCTCCCTGATATTAATCCCTCTGATGTATTTATAGAAAGCAATCATATCCCCCCTCAACCTTCTTTTGGTTAGGCTAAACAAGCCAAGCTTCTTGAGTCTCCACTCGTAGGGCAGGTTTTCCACTCCACAGACCATCCTTGTAGCCCTTCTCTGCACCTGTTCCAATTTGAATTCATCCTTTTTAAACATGGGGGACCAGAACTGCACACAATATTCCAGATGGGGTCTCACCAGTGCCTTGTACAGTGGCACTAACACCTCCCTATCTCTACTTGAAATACCTCTCCTGATACATCCTAGAACCGCATTAACTTTCTTCACAGCCACATCACATTGGTGGCTCATAGTCATCCTATGATCAACCAGTACTCCCAGATCCTTCTCCTCCTCAGTCCATTCCAACTGATGCGTCCCCAACTTGTAGGAAAAATTCTTGTTATTTATCCCTAGATGCATGACCTTGCACTTCCCATAATTACATTTCATCCTATTCCTGATACTCCAGTTTACAAGGTCATCCAGATCTTTCTTTATGGTATCCCGATCCTTCTTTGTATCGGCAATACCTCCCAACTTGGTGTCATCCGCAAACTTTATTAGCACATTCCTGCTTTTTGTGCCAAGGTCTGTAACAAAAAGGTTGAACAAGATTGGTCCCAAGACCGATCCCTGAGGGACTCCACTGGTAACCTCCCTCCAGCATGACCTGCTGTAGTCTCCCTTTTAACCAGTTCCTTATCCACCTTACTATATTCATATTAATCTCATCTTCTGTAACTTAACTAATAACTCCCTATGTGGAACTGTATCAAATGCCTTGCTGAAATCTAAGTAAATTAGGTCCATCGCATTCCCTTTATCTAAAAAATCTGTTATCCTTTCAAAGGAGGAGATCAAATTGGTCTGGCACGATTTCCCTTTTGTAAAGCCATGTTGTATTTTATCACAGTTACCGTTATCCTCTATAGCCTTAAGTACTTTCTCCTTCAAAATTTTCTCCAAGACCTTGCGTACTACCGAGGTCAAACTAACAGGCCTGTAGTTACCCGGATCATTTTTATTCCCTTTCTTGAAAATAGGAACTACATTAGCGATTCTCCAGTCATACGGTACAACCCCCGAGTTTACAGATTCATTAAAAATCCTCATTAAAGGGCTGGCAATTTCATGAGCCAGTTCCTTTAGTACCTTGGGATGGAGATTGTCCGGGCCCCCCGATTTAGTCGCATCCAGCAGCTCAAGTTTGGCTTCTACCTCAGGTATGGTAATTTCCACTTTCATGACCTCGTTCCCATTAGCTTCCCTACCTCTACCCCCAGCTCAACTTCACTTTCATTGAAAACAGATGCAAAGTACTTATTTAGACATTCAGCCATGCCTAGGTTATCCTTGACCTCCATCCAATCCTCAGTTTTTAAGGGTCCCACTTCTTCTTTCTTTGTTTTCTTTCTATTTATATGGCTAAAGAACATTTTACTATTGGCTTTAAGTCCCTTCTCAAGGTCCAGCTCAGCTTGACTTTTTGCCTTTCTCACTCTCTCTCTACATGTTCTGACCTCCAAAAGGTAGCTTTTCTTGCTGATCTCTCCCCTTTTCCACTCCTTGTAGGCTCTGTGCTTCCTCCTAATCACCTTTCTGAGATGCTTACACATCCAGCTTGGTCCACAGCTCTTGCCTATGAATTTTTTCCCCTTCCTCGGAATGTAGGCTTCAGATAGTTCTTGCAGCTTTGATTTGAAGCGATTCCAAGCCTCTTCTACCTTTACATTCCTGAGTTCTGTCCAGTCCACTTCCCCAACTAATTGCCTTAATTTTCTAAAGTTAGCCTTTTTAAAGTCAAAGATCCTGGTCACTGATTTATTTTTGTTTATCCTTCCAATTAGTTTGAACTGAATTAGCTCATGGTCACTTGAACCTAAATTGTCCCCTACAACCAGTTCATCTATGAGGTCCTCGCTACTCACCAGTACCAAATCTAAGATGGCATCCCCTCTCGTTGGTTCGGTAACTATCTGGAGAAGGAATTCATCAGCTATCACATCCAAGAAAAACTGGGCCGTCTTATTACTACTAGCACATGTCCTCCAGTCTATATCTGGGAAATTAAAGTCTCCCATAATCGCACAGTTCCCAATAGTATTAACTTCCTTAAAGAGGTCCAAATCCATGACTAAATCAGATCCCAGTGGTCTGTAACACACTTCAAGCACCATTCCAGGAGAAACTTTAGTAGCTTTTTCCCCAAACATGATTTTTACCCAGATTGATTCTGTCTTGTTAATTCCATCACTTTGAATTTCCCTACAGTCTACCTCCTCATTGACATACAATGCCACTCCCCCACCTTTGCCTTTATATTTGTCTTTCCTAAAGAGCACATAGCCTTCAATACCGCAGTCATGACTACTATTCCACCATGTTTCAGTTATCCCTATAATATCTGGTCTCACTTCCTCTACCAGTAGCTCCAGTTCCTCCATTTTGAGACCCAGGCATCTCACGTTAGTATATAAACATTTTAGTTTATGCTGCTTGGCCTCACTTATGTTCTTTGCCTGTTTCGGCACAGTCATTCCACAAACAATATCACTCGCTAGACTGGCATTTACACTATTCCTTCTTCTCGTAACCCTCATGCTGCTCCCTATTTCTGTGTCCTTTCTTATTTCATTTTCCTCCTTCTCAGCACTAATATCAGGCGCGGAGATTATTCGGGCATCTCCCAACCATCTCCCCCAACTCCCTAGTTTAAAGCTCTCTTAATCAGTTGTGCTAATCTCCCTCCCAGCAGTCTGTTTCCCTCCCTACTGAGGTGCAGCCCATCCCAAGAGAACTGTCTTCGGTCCATGAATGCCTCCCAGTGACCATACATGCCAAAGCCCTCCTTACAGCACCACTGCCTGAGCCATCTGTTTATCATCAGGATCTTCTCACACCTTTGTCCTCCTCCTCTAGGGACAGGCAGAATCCCACTAAAGATCACCTGAGCTTCTATTTCCTTGAGAGTCCTCCCCAGCCTGGCATAGTCACCTTTGATAGAGAGAATCTACCTACATCATTGGTGCCCACATGAAGGACAATCAGAGGATTCTTTCCAGCTCCCATTAAGATCCTCTTCAGCCTGAGATCGACGTTCCGTATCTTCGCACCCGGCAAGCAGCATACCCTTCTGTTCTCGAGATCAGCTCTGGTTATAGGCTTGTCTGTCCTTCTCAACAGGGAGTCCCCAATCACTTTATTAGAGCTGAGTGATTTTGGGGTGAAGTCCTTTGTCAGCCTGAACTATGGGCACATGTCTGTCTTATGCCTGTTTTATTTAACTGTTATGTCTTCCCTTGTGCATGTCCCCAGTGTACTTTGTTGCTTAGTCTTCCGTTTGCACCCTTTGAACAGCCTCCTGTCTCCGGTTCTTAATCCGGAGAAAAAATAAGGTCACCTCACCTAAATCCTTACTTGTTTCCAAAACAAAACTGAAATCATACCTGCGTGGTTCTGAAGCATTCAGATAATATATCTCACTTAAAGTTTTCATCTAAGATTTGTAGTGCTAAAATCTTATAGGGGAAGTCTGTTCTTGAGAGTCCCAATACAGTTTTCTGGATTCAATAGCTTAAATAATTTAGAGAAACACCCAAACTCTTGGATATATATCAGAAATGAACCCAAACATTATTCTCAGGATAACAGACTCTTAAAACAACAAAATTGAACTTCCATAAAAACACTCTTGTATGGGTTTCCTGTTTTTGCAGTTAAAAATTAATGAGTGATTTATGGCTAAAAGACTAATTCTTAAATGAACAAAATGCCCAGCAGTAGACCAGACACACAAAACTTTGTCATTGGGTAAACACTTCTTTTAAACATGCTTTGTTAATTGAGGTTTACTCAAGTTCTTCAGCTTTCCCTGCTGTAATCACATTTAACAGATCTTGACACTGGTTTATAAACTTTTAATTGCTAATACTGTAAACAGTTCAGATTTTAATCCCATTTTTCAGAGTTAGTCGTCAGACAAAACACATTCCTTCACAGGCTTCCCCCCTTCTTTAGTCTATAAAGCCATACTTCTGCAACTGAGTCTGCATGGCAGGTCCTTGCAGCAACATGGAGTTTTAAGCAGAACTTGCAGATTCAAGATGACTACTGGATGGATCAAACTGCAGAATCAGAGCCTTCTATTTTAACAGAATAAAGCTAAATTTTTGTGTAAGCCATCATAAGAAATAATTAAAATAAATCTTTAAAAAAAATGAGAGATCAGTGTTGACTTACACTTAAAGTTCATTTGCACCAATACCTTATGATTTGAGCTTTGTCTTAGGTTTTAGCTTGTTTTTAAAAAGTTTAAAATAATTTATGAAGCACCCCCTCAAGATCTGGGCACCGAGACATAACAGGTTTTAAATCATAAAATATGTACAATAACCTAAATATGCTTGGCCATCATCTGTTTAACTTGCATAGAAGAATAAGAGAGATGGAATTAGGGACATTAATTGACTATGGATAAAAAAGAAAGGGCTCATTGCAGAAAACCACAGTAGGACGACTCTGGATACCTTCAGAGAGGCAATTCCACAGGCAAGGCACTGCCTAAGTGTAAAAAAAAAAATGAAAAAACCCAAGTTTTTTAGAACAGATGACCTTAAAATCAGCACACTAAACGGACAAAACAAGTAGAGAAGTAATTCAGATTGGTCAGACATCTTGTAGGAGGCATTTTAAGCACCATGAATGCATTTGTTTGCAAAAGGTTGGGTGGCCATTGTACCTGCTACACTGCCAGCTGACCTTTTGCAAACAAATGCGTTCATGGTGCTTAAAATGGCTCATCCAAGAAGTTTGACCAATCAAAATCACTTCTGTACTCGTTTTGTCCCTTTTAGTGCATTGGTTTAAGGTCGTCTGTTCTAAAACACTTGCTTTTTATATTATTTTTTCAATTAAGACTAAAACAGATCAAATCAAAACCTATGAACAGCAGCTTTTTAACCACAGGTGGGATTCAAACAACTAACTGCTAGGTTCCCACGCTTCTGCCCTAACCCCTGTACCACAGGGCCAGCGGCCCAGAAGGCTTTCCACTGGGTGTAGGTTGCCATTAAAACCTATAAACATTATGCCATCTGCTGGAGAAAGGTGGAAAAGCACATAGCCTACATATATACATACAGACAGACAAAGTGAAGTTAACATGAAGGTCATCTAATAAAGCTCAGAACAGCAAGGACAACTCAGCTGTTGCTTGCTCATAGAAAAGAGAGAGGTTTAAGCACTTGCCTATAACTGAATTATCTCTCCAGGACATGGGTGAAATGACCTAAAACATCTCTTTAAATTGGTAAGATTTTCCTTTTTCTCCATATGCCTCATTCTATTCCATCGGAATCTTGTATATCTGCTGTCCACTATATTGAATTGCCTAAAATAACTCATTATAGTCTGCCTTCAATAATGCCTCAACTACTCCATTCTTAGAGAAACCAAGTATTTTATCAAGTGCCTCAAAGCCATAGAGGTTAAGGGGCTAATTCAACTCTCAGGCATACATTAAATGATGGTAAGAGCATTCCACAGAAATACTATTCTGAACCCAGGAGCATAGAATAAATAGTAATCCTATGTATGTTCTATCTAGGCAACAGAAAAATACACTTGTTTTTTAAATTCACCATCAATAGATCACATTGCAGGGCACAATCATGGCCAGTTAGAAATCATCAATGGATAATGTAACACTGGAGAAGACATCTGTTAAAAAAGAGAGAGAGAATAATCATTAAAAAAGGGTAATCTATGCTGTGTGAGCTGTGAAAGCTAGTCTTTGCTTTTAGTAGAGACATTTCATAGTCTCTCCCCCTGCTTAAAAGGCAAAACAATTCATGATTTATTTTAGATGCTGAACCTCTTTGCCTCTCATAATTGTACATCATGCACACGCAGACTAGGGTAAAGCAGAAAAACCCTACAATCATATTCTAGATATTGATCTGTATCAAGCTATTAAAAACAAAAGTACTAGCAAGTCTCTTAGGAATTTGCAGTAAAAGCAATTGGAACTGCAAATAGCAACAGCATCGCGCAGGAAAGGAGGGAGTTCTAACTAGAAGCTAATTAGAAGGGCAAACACTGAAGCCTGTTAGCTGAGATGATAATGAGAATTATACTTGAGTGGCAGTAGACTAACTATTCAGAGTTAATTAGAAACCTCAGCTGATGGCATATTATTCTTAAGAGCTTTTGAAAAAACAACTAGAAAATTTGTCCTGCCACCCATGGATCCAGTATATTATGTTGTGTGACTATTGGTCACAGGAAGCAGCAAAAAAGAATAATAACTTTGCAGCATGTCAGAAAGGTAAAGAGTAGATTAATGGTGAGGTATGTGCTCCCACCATATTTTCTAGGAAAACAACAGAGTCCTGCGGCACTTTTAAAGACTAACAGATTTATTTATCACATGAGCTTTCATGGGAGAAAATCCAAAAGCTCATGCGATAAATAAATCTGTTCGTCTTTAAAAGTGCCACAGGACTCTGTTGTTTTTCTACAATAGACTAACACGACTACCCCTTTGAAACATATTTTCTAGGGTTATTTTGTCCATTTGTGGTGAATTCATATGGTGGAAGCATCTGCAATTTATGGAGCCCTGTTAATAAACCATAAATAAAACACGATGCACAAGGAAGTGTGGACAAAAGATTGCTGCACATCCCAAATAACAACATGGCTGTAAGTGTGGAAATGGAACAAGGACTTAGACCCATTGAACAGCTCTTGACTTACCTTCCATCCCACCCTCATGCCTCTCATTTTCCAAAATATCAGTGAGGGGAAGATCGCTGATGTCAGGTGTAACAGGATGATGAAACAATAGCTGTTTCATAACAATATGCCTCCTGGTATCCCTGTTCACTGGATTGTATTCTCTGCTTCCCCCCCCCCCCCCCATCTCACCTCACCACAGAACTCTGTTGTTTTAGGAGCAGCCAGTTCCCCACAAGTTCCCTACCAGCAAGGATGTCTGACAGCCAGGCAGCAAGAGATCTAGCTACTGGAGGCCCTAACGTCAAAGGACAGTAGACCAGCACAGGAAAACCATAAGAATGACTGCCCAAATCCACTACAGACAGAGCAAAAGAGCAACCAGTAAGACTATGAGTTGTACACATCCACCTCCTGCAGTGGAGATTTCATTCCCCCAGCCTTCCCCCATCTGGCAATTCAGTCTCCATCCCTTATCCCCATGGGAAATCAAGAGTTCTGCATACAGTGGAGAAAGGGAACCCCCTCTAAAGAAGAAATTCCCTCTTGGGCTAGGAATCTCTTATATTTGGTATGAAAAGTGCCTTCACCTCAGAGACTGTGATCTTGTGAGCCCTGGCTAGTAGCTTCAGTATCTTCTATTGACTCTCAAAAGGACAAAGATAACAGATGCTCATTAGCAGAAGAGGACTCCTCATCTGACTCAGGCTTCTAATCCCCAGCTCCCTAAAAGTAAATTAAGAAAAAGAGGAAAACAGTACAAGAAATTGTCCAAGAAAATTTGGAGAAAACGGACCTGTTCTAGGGTAACAGTTCCTCTGACTCATCACTAGGGAGCACCAGATCTAAAGACTTTGCTCAGAAGGCTATAAAACCATAATAAAAGAAACAGAGTTGTTTCTGTGTCTGGTTCTTCTTCATCTTCATTTATAATCACCACCTTCAGGGGTATAACCAAAGGAAAAAAAGAGATTGAATATATTTCCTAACCTAAGTCCAAAGAAAGAAAAAAAAAAAGTAAAAAGGAAAGGGAGGCTACTTACTGTAAACACTGATTCTTCAAGAGGTGTGGTCCCTATCTGGATTCCACATGTGGGGCGCATATGCGCACCATGCACTGGAACTATTTGAATAGAATCTGTTGACCCACAAGTCCATGCATGGTCTACATGGTTCCATCAGAGATCTTCTGAGGCTGTGTGGGTCAATCCTCTTAGTTCCCTTTTACCAGCATGCTTCAAGCCAGTAGCATAGGGGATAGGATTGGAATCCAGAGAGGGACCACATCTCTCAAAGAACCATCAATTACAGTAAGTAAAGCTCCGTTTCTTCTTTGAGTGCTGGCCCTTACGTGGATTCCATACATGAGTAGCACAGTAAGCACTATTCAGTTTGGAGATGGAGTGAGGACTTAGTAGATGTAAGAGTTTATAAGACTGTACGCCAACTGCCATGGCTGCAGCTGCGAACGTGAATAGAGGATCATATTACTGCCTTACAAATGTCCTACCCTGCGAGTAGAGCTGACGTGGTCGCCTGAGTTCTGGTAGAGAGGGCCATAATGCCAGGTGGTAAAGAAAGCTGTGAAAAAGAATAGCGCTCCATGATACGGCAAGTGATCCATTTGGAGATGCACTGGGAGGACACAGGCTCAGCAGTGCTCCACTATAGTAAGAAATAGTCTGGGTGAGGTTCAGAAAGCACACATGCACTCAAGGTAAAAGGCTCTCATGCAATGGATGTCAAGAGAGTGTAGGGTACATGCCCCGGCAGATGTGCGGGGTTTTGGGTAGAATGTGAATCAACTTTGTGTTCATTCAGATATCGCAAGAACCATGCACAATGAGCTGGAGCTTTCACTGAAAGTGACTTCATCAAAGCAACAATGCGACACACTTACTGGAAAATAGCTTGCCAAGTATTTCCTGCCACAGCGGCTATACATGTATAGCCATGAAAATGCACACAGTTTGAACACTGGTTGCAAAGCACATCATTCGAAGCTTTCTTTGTCTTTGTGTTTTCTGTATTTCAGTGAGGGTCCGGATCTCATTCAGTTACCATATTTTCATGCTCAGCAGTGCTCTGGCTAAGAAGTCAGCTATGTACACATCAGTCCCTTTCTTGTGGACAGTATGTACCTCTGTTGTGGGATTGTGGCTTCAGTAGCATGTGCTGAGGCATTTTTAGGGCGTGTAGCAGTGACTCTTAAAAAAAGCTCTCTGGTGATTTATGGTCACATCTGCTGGTCAAACTTTTCACCCATGAACACACTCGCAATTAGAGCTTATCTTTGTTCCATTGGCAACAATGTCTTGATGCAAAAGCTACTGGCTCTCCCCCTGTAAGAGTGGTGCCCCGGCCCCTCCCTCCCAGGCCCTGCTGGAATGGTTGCCTCTTTGTTCTCATAGGAGTATTTCAAAATGAGCCAGCTGCTCACCAGCTGCTTGGTATCTGGACAGCCACATCATGTTGAGGTGCCTTTATCCACTGATCACATCAGGGGATTGCACACCTCTTATAGGGTTGGAAGAAATTGTCCCACAGTTTACAAAACCTAATAGTCTCTGAATTGATTTATATTTATACAGGCTTGGGCACCTGCTGTATTCATTTGGCCTTGGGAGGGGTGTGGGTCACGTCTTTGGGAGGTCAGCAAGTATCACACATATGGGACTACAGGCAATCACACTTTCACCTTGTTTTTATTCAATTTTAGATTTTGTTCCTTGGTTCATCCTAGTAGTCATATGATCTACCATGGCTTCTGCCATGCTGCTTCAGTATCCATGCACTAGAATGCCATCATCTACGACACTGACCTCAGCAAGCACTGTTACTCTTCCATCACAGCTCTAATCCCACATGGCATTTTCAACCATCGACACCTACTGGTGTCCAAAATGTGGCGAGGTAGCGGCTTACTTTAACCAGTAGCACTTGTCCATCTTCAGAATCAAGTATGAGAATATTTTTGCTTTTGCCAAATCAAGTAGTAACTCTTAATTTGGTAGGGAGTTTTTGAAGTGTCTTGAGTTTATGCAAAAAGACACAGCTTGCCGGGGTTCTCAAATGGTTACCATGCTCCTCCTCTAGACTCAACAGTGTCATCTGCTTTTTTCCCATTTGCTTCATTGCCTTCATTAGTTTGTCCTCTGAAGGCAGTGGTTCCCTGCAAGGCAAGTGCTTTACTGGCTATATTGTATCTATTTTCAGGAATAAGAGCCCAGAAACATTCGAGTCCTCAAAGGTATCATGCAATATCATAGCAGCTTTGGATGCCATAATACACAGTCTGCTCTGGCCAGACACCTTGTTTGTCTGTGAGTCTGCAGTAGGAATCATCTGTGCAAGGTTTAGTAACCCTAGATTCATTAATTCATCTATTTCAGCTGAAAGCAGTGGCTCCTCTATTGCCTGTACTATCTGAGACTTAAGCTTGCATAAACTTGGTGCTCTGCCTGTAATTTATATTGTCCTAGGTGTATTAGGATTGTGCCACGGTATAATTTTAATTTGGCTTTGACAGTGTGGCAACTTGATTTTTGTTTCTCTTGCACATACTAAGAAAATCTTTGTAACCTAGCACATTCACCGATGTCCCACTATCCGTTTGGCATTCATCCTGTTTATGAGCCGCTGCTTCATTTTTTGTATCTAGTGCTAGTCAGAGCTGTCACCATTTATATTTGTTAATTTGTACTGCATTAATATCATACACAGAAAATCCTCAGAGGCACTGCTTGCTTCCTTGATATGGTGCTTCCTACTCTTCCCCCCCCCCCCCTCACACTCCCTCCCCCCACACACACACTTTCTGCAGACTTCATGTGAACCCATACCAGGGCATTTTCCATTATCATATTTTTCCTCCATTGTATCCAGTCGTGTTCCTTTGAGTCCTGCTCATCTTCTCTGCCACGTATTTATGTATTTGCTTTTGCATAACTGTTGGTGTATTTTTCCTTGAATTTTCATGCGTCATATGTGCTAGTCTGTCAATTTGTGTATCTCTTCTACCTATTCTCTCTATTTGGATGCGAGTTTGCTCAATAGCTTTGCACGTGTCTGGGTTCTCCCCAGTCAGCTGCTGATATATCCAGATGCTGTTGGAGAACATTACACCGAGTAATGTACGGCTCTAAGTTTCAGTGGGGTAGCCGTGTTCGTCTGTGTACAGCAAAAACAACCAGAAGCCACAGGAGGTGCCACAGGACACTCGTTTTTGCTCTAATTTTGTTTTCCTTTTTAACTACCCCAATCGCAATTTCACAGTTTCCCATTGTGATATAAAGAATGTCCAGTTGCTAAACATTTCCCCTTTCCTACCCCCTAGTCACGGACAGGAATCTGGTATGCTTGCCATTAATTATTATTTTCAATAATCTTGGCTTGTGATTTCACGTACCTGCAGGAGCAGACTCACATCTGCCAGCATGTTCAGTGTTCAAGCATAAGAAGAAAGCTGAGACAGTGCCACATCCAGGCTTTATTCCCTCCATCACATATACTGTCCTTCCTTAACCAGCACTTCCTGAAAACAGAGTTCTTTAAATTCCTATATAGCATTCCCTATCATAACAGCTTATATTCCCTCCACCTAAATGTTGGCTGCATTTCAGCAATCTGGTATGTGCAGCATATAGTTTACAAAGTGTTTGAGGATCTTCCAGAATTAAAAGCCTTTTATACATTTAATAATGAAATACTCATTTCAGACACATTTGGATATATCTTCAGCAGGACCAAACTAAATAGTAGATCCAGAGAATCTGGAGCATTGCTGCTTATGCCCAGAGTGAGACAGACCTTTTGAACTGTATCAATGTGAAAAACCTTTTAATCCTTTTAGAAAAACTTTCATGTTATTCTGCAAAGGAATCTGGGAAAGCTTTGATTTTTTTTGATTTTTTTTTAAGAGATGGTAAGCATGTACCTCTTTCTTTCTTCACTATATGTAGTACTGACACATCATGTGCCAGACTAACTGCTGTTTAAGTTTAGGGAAGGTTTCTATGAAAGGGCCAATTCATTTACTGTGACAGATAAGGAGAAGAAAGTCAAACTACACATCGTGCAGGGAAAGACAGAAGTGCTTAAAGCTAAGTGAACATTCTACAAAAGCTTTTACATCAGGAAGAGCTTCAGAAGCAGACAGTGAATTCTAGTTTTTGTCTGCTAGGAATATCTCCCTCAAAGCGTTACTCCTACCCACAGCTGAAAGGCCAGCATGCAGTGTGAGCTCTAATGAGCAGGAGTGCAGAAAAGACTCTACTTCTAATGAGTCGAGTCTGGACAGCAAGCAGGGTGCTCTCTGTATGGCAGGACACACAAACTGATCTTACTTGTGGGCTAAGTTTAGACTGTGTAGGATCACTTTGACTCTCATTGCAAGTGATGTTAAAAAGAGCTTTAATCTTTAAGACCAGGTTGAAAGAAGCCTAATATATCTATGCACTTATTGACAGATGGGTCTGAATCAAAATTTAAGACCCAGATACCCCTAAAATGTAGGGAGTGATGGATTCAGAGCCAAGTTTTACAGCTGACCTCATCTGTAACCCTGTGCAGAATTCACTTTATATCAAGTACAAAATTGCTATTTTCCTTCAGTGTTCTCATCTTTTAAAAAGTTATTTGCTAATGTAATCAAAATTAATCAACCCGTTGGCATCTTGAAAAAAGATTCACAAGTGCACGAAATTACAGACAAAATTGAACAAAAAGGAGCTCCCTGTAAAAACCTACAAAGCCATGACACCATCCCTATCATGGCGTCCTCTCGAACTTAAGTTTTGGCAGTGGGCGCACTTTTGTGAGATATGCCCCGCCCTGCCCTAGGCATTTTATACAAGATGAGTGCCCATCTGATGCTGGTATTGCATCCTGACAGGACTCACAGTGCTTGAAGCCGGGGAAACCCAGCATTGTGAAGCCGTGGGAAGAAAGGTTTTTAAATCGAGGTAAGTAGAAAAAAGGTTAAAAGGGAAATTGAGAGAAAATGATGTTGAAAGGGGAATTTAGACAAGCTGAGACACAGTTTGAAGGGAGAGTAAAGCTCCGTCCGTAAACATGGACAGTTGAGAGACTGTGGGGGTGGGTTGGGTCACGTGCATGCTGACAGGGCTCCAGTGACAGCGCAAGACACTCGTGCAACCCGAATGAGCCTAGCTAGAAAATTCTCCGATTCGTGTCACGTGGCTGCACCAGCACCCAAGGTGGAGCATCCCCAGGGACACGTCTTGAAGGAGAACTGATCAGTCCCAGTAAACATTTATTATTCACCTATTTACCTGAGGTTCAAAGCATATAAATTAGGGGTGGCCAAACCGCTGCTCGTGTGGAGACCCCTGCATCTCTATGCCAAGTGGGGGGGAGGGGACAGGACCCAGAGGGCTTCAGCCCTGTAGGACACATCTGTTGGGGCTTAGAGCTTCTGCCCCATGCCAGGTGCCTGTCAGGACTCAAGCCTTCACCAAGAGAAGGGCTGAAGCCCCAGCAGACATGCCCTGCAGGGCAGAATCTGAGCCCCACACCACCACAAGGCTGAAGCCCTAAAGCTCAGCAGGCACACCTCAACTCTCAAACTTCTGAAGATTATTGTATGTGGCTTGGAGGGTCAGTAAAGTTTGGCCATCCTGATCTA
The DNA here is from genome assembly GCA_007922175.1 of Pelusios castaneus. NCBI lineage: Eukaryota > Metazoa > Chordata > Testudines > Pelomedusidae > Pelusios > Pelusios castaneus. Next base: position 10,617,540 of record ML685851.1, read on the forward strand.
AAACCTTCGTAGTCAGACAGATCAAATGCTGTATCACTCAAGTTTACGCTGCTACAATAAAGTGATTCCACATGGGGTCAGAGCCCATTCATCTCTTTCATCTAGTGGCATCCTGGTCAGAAAGGAGCACCATAACTGCAGAGAAATCTGTGAAATGCCACCATCTAGAGTGCTGCAAGCTTGGTCTCCATGGAATCCTCCATAGAAAGAGACCTCAAGAGTGTCTAAAAAAGCCCAGCATGATTTAGGGCTTAAACCAATCCCTTAACTATTAGAGACCAGGATGAAACCTAATGGAAGGGGCTGATTATCCCAAATCTGCCTACATAGGGCACTTACACATTCTTTAAAGCATTTGGTGCTGGCCACACCAGGAGACAGGACACTGGACTAGATGCAGTAGGACAATTCCTACATGCTTTGAAAACTAATTAATACTAGTATAGACTGTAAGGGAAGTGGAATAATTTTTCTGTTCTACATCTCTCTCTTATTGTTTGTTACATCCCAAATGAATCCAACTACGGGAACGGTCTGATCCAGAATGAAAAGTGTTACTTGACTTCTTTTCTGGAAATGACTTCTCCCTTAGTCTACCCCACTTAACATCTTCTTTGACTATCTTTACACTGGTTTCTTCAGGATCTGCTTTGCAAACTAACTCTGTCTTGCCAGGTCTTCAACAACCACAACATCAGAGCACACACTAGCCTTTTAGTTTACAAAGCAGTGGTAATCCCACCTCTCCTCTATGACTGCAAGACTTGGATGACCTGCAAAGGAAAGTTACCCACCTTGTACGGTAACTGGAGTTCTTCAAGATGACTGTCCCCATGGATGCTCCACCTTGGGTGCTGGCGTGTCCACACAACACGAATCAGAGAACTCTCATAGCCATGCTTGTTAGGGTCGCACAAGCGCCAATAGGCTGTCTCACGCTGTCACTGGCGCCCTGTCAGCACACGCGCATGACCCGACCCCCCTCAGTTGTCGCTCAACCAGTTAGCAAAAAAGGTATACACTCCAAAGTAGAGAGAGGAGGAGGGTGGGTGGTGGAGCATCCACAGGGACAGTCATCTCGAAGAACTCCAGTTACTGCACAAGGTGAGTAACCTTCCTTTCTCCTTCGAGACATGTGTCCATGGATGCTCCACCTTGGGTAACTCCAAAGCAGTGTCCTCAAACCAGAGGACGTCTTCAGAGTTGTGTCCTTGTAAGGAAGAGAGAACAGATAGGCCAACTGTGACATCAGACCTTGAAGCATGGTCGATGGCATAGTGTTTAGTGAAAGTATGAACTGAAGTCCAGATAGTTGCCCTACAAATGTCAACAATTGAAACATTATGGAGAAAGGCTGTTGAAGTGGATACAGCTCTAGTGGAATGGGATCGTATGTGCTCCGGTGGTGGTACTTGTGCGATATGATGCAGTTAGATATCCACTTAGAGTGTCTTTGTTTTGAAACTGGTTGGCCTTTGTTTTTATTTGCTATGGATACAAAAAGTCTGTTTGATGTTCTGAATGTCTTTGTTCTTTGTAGGTAGAAGGCAAGGGCCCTGCAGATGTCCAGCGTGTGGAGAAGAGCCTCCTGCGGGTTCGAGTGAGACTTCAGCATAGGTGGCATGGAGATGAGATTTTTGGAATGAAGCTTGGGTGTGGCTTCAGTGATATCTTGTCCTTGTGGAAGGTTGTGTAGGGTAGAGTTGCCATCAGTGCTGCAAGTTCATTTACTCTACAGACAGAAGTGATGGCAATTAGGAAGGCGACCTTCTTGGAAAGGTGAGAGAGGGAGCAAGTTGCCAGTGGCTCAAACGGTGGTCTGGTTAGGGACTTAAGTACCAGATTCAGGTCCCAGGCAGGAGCAGGTTGTCGAATTTCCAGGTACAAAATTTGAATACCCTTAAAAATCTCTTAACCATGCGATGAGAAAAGAGAAATTCAAACCCTGAATGTTCATGGAATGCTGTGATTGCTGCCAAGTGTACTCTAATGGCATTAATGGACAGCTTTGATGATTTTAGATATAGGAGCTACTGCAAGATTATGGAGATTGGAGCTAACAGCAGGTGGACATCATTTTGAAGGCACCTATATCGGAATTCTTGCCAATTTTGGAGGTAAGTCCTGTGAATGGAGAGTTTTCAACTACTTAGGAGGATATGTTGAAATGCCTCAGAGCATTGGAGCTCCTCATTTTGGAATCAATAAGGAACCAGGCCATCAGATGGAGTCTTTTGTGGTCCGGATGAATTGTGCATCTGTTGAGTTGCATGAGGAGATTGTATAGTGGGGGTAATGTAATGGGTGGCCCAGCAGACATCTCCATTAAGTTGGTATACCAAGGTTGTCTGGGCCACGCAGGAGCTATCATTATGACTGTTGCTAATTCCCAGCGAATTTTGTGTAGGGTCCTGGGAATCAGAGGTATGGGAGGGAAAGCATATAGGAGTTTGCCTGTCCATGGGGGGTTAAAGGCATCTCCCAATGACCTGGTGCTGATTCCTGCTCTCGAGCAGTATTCCAGACATTTGTGATTGCTGAAGGTCACAAATAAGTCAATAGAGGGGTATCCCCATCGGTTGAAGATCCTTCGTCGGAATTTTGGATGTAGTTCCCACTCGTGATTTTGTGTGAATCAGCGGCTGAACTGTTCTGAATGCCCGATAGGTATGAGGCCGAAATTATGATGTTGCTGTTTATACATCATTTCTATAGTTTGATTGATTCTATACAAAGGAATTCGGAATGTACCTCTCCCTGTCTGTTTACGTAAACCATACAGGCCATGTTGTTGGTCATGATCTTGATGTGTTGGTTTACCAAAAGTGTTTGGAAATGATGGCAGGAGTATCTTACTGCTTGAAGTTCTAAGATATTTATATATAGGGTTGCCTCCCGTGGGAACCATTTGCCCTGCGTGATGTGGTTTTGGATGTGTGCACCCCAGCCCAGAAGGGATGCATCCATAGTCATTACTATCGTTGGAGGTTGTTGCAGAAAGGGTAATCCGCTTCCTATGTTCACTGGTATTATTCACCAGGATATGGACTGTTTTATTTCCGGCGGCACGTAGACAGTCTTCTGCATCGAGTGACATTGTGGTCTGTAGACCGTGGCAAACCTAAGTTGGAAAGGGCGCATGTGCAGTCTGGCATTTTTGACTACAAAGGTGGTAGACGCCATGTGGCCTAGTAACTGGAAGCAGGTTTTTGCTATGGTTGTAGGTGTGTGAATGACCATGATCAGGAACTCCATTATAGCATTGGCTTTTTCATCTGGGAGGAAGGCCCGTGCTTTCCTGGAGTCCAGATGGGCTCCTATGAAATGTATGTCCTGTGTCAGAGTTAGGGTTGATTTTTTTGGATTTATATAAAGTCCTAGATTGTGGAAGAGTGAACTCATGAGGTTGACTGCCTGAGCGGCCTGTGAGCATGACATGGACTTTACTTTATCAGGCAGTCGTCGAGGTACGAGAAATGGTTACTCTGTTCCTTCGAAGGTGAGCTGCTGTCACAGATAAGATTTTGGAGAATACCCGTGGTGGTGTGGAGAGACCAGAAAGGAGAACAGCATATTGGTAATGAAAATTATTTACTATAAATCTGAGATATTTCCTATGCAATGGATGAATAGGAATGTGCAAATAGGAGTCCTGCAAGTCAAGGGCTGTAAATCAGTCCCTGTATTCAAGAGCCAGGTTAATCACAGAGAGGGTGACCATCTTAAGCTTTTGGTGCATTATGAATTAATTTAGTCTTCTAAGGTCAAGGAGAGGTCGCCAACCTCCTGATTTTTTCTGGGTCAGAAAATAAGAGGAATAAAAGCCTCTGCCTTGGAATCTTTTGGGTACTTTCTCTATCGCGTCCATTTGTAGGAGGTGAAGTACCTCCTGTTCCAAGAGTTGTACATGAGTTTTGTCCCTGTAAAGGGATGGGGAAGGGTAATGGGATGTGGGCTTCGATAGAAACACTACTGTATAACCCACGGCGATAGTGTCTAAGACTCATCTGTTGTGATGGTTGTCCAGGAATGGTAATGGGACCGCAGATGGTCTATAAAGGTTGGATGGGTAGATGGCTCAAGTGATATGAGAGTAGTGTGCAGGCCCTCAACATTGGGGTTTCGGTGAGGGGTTTGATTAGTGGGGGGTTGGTTTGAGGGTTGACTGCGGCGCTGTGGGCATTGACGATTATGCAACTGTTGGTCTTGGCGTCCATACAGTGGCCTGGTTTATGGTTGGTATTGGTATTGCGAATTGTAAGGTTGGTAACGATAAGGTCTGCGTCATGTCATCGGGAGATAGATGCCAAAGGCTCGGAGTGTGGCTCACGAGTCTTTAGAGCTGTGCATAAGTTGATCGGTCATCTCAGAAAATAACTTTTTCTTCTCAAATGGCTGATCTTTGATGGCTACCTGAAGTTGTTTTGGAAGATCTGCCAAATGTAGCCAGGAGCACCTGTGCATCACTACCTCTGTGGCAATGGTCAGCGGGATCCAAAGCAGACTGGAGGAATGTCTTCAAGATGGTCCCTCTTTAATGACCAAATGGAAATGCTGTCTGTTCTCTTCTGGAATATATTTAATAAAATCAGACAATTTAAGGTAGTTAGCATGGTCATAATTTGTGAATAACGCAGAATAGTTAGCTACTCTTAGTTGAAGGGTAGCAGAGGCATAAACTTTTCTGCCCAGAAGGTCCATTTTCCTGTCCTCCTTGTCCTGAGGTGTTGTTCTATTGAACTGTTGTTCATGACGGTTGTTTTCAGCCTCCACTACTAAAGAGTCAGAAGGAGGATGATTAAAAAGGTATTCTGATTTCTTATTGGGCACAAAGTATTTTTTAATCCGTCTTTCTGGAGGTAGGTGGAATCAAGGCAGGGGTTTGCCAGATGCTGTTGGCTGGGTCAATGATGGCATCATTCATTGGTACTGTGATTCTCATAGAGGGCTTAGCGTGCAAGATCCTCAGAAGTCTATGCTGGGATTCTGAACCATCTTGTATAGGAATCTCAAGTGCACCCACCACTCGACCAAACTGCCTGGAGTCATCCAAGTTGGGTGGTGGTGAGATAATGGTATCCTCCGTGAGGGTATGATTGTGCAGTGGAGTATTTGGTTTTGGGTCTCCCACCTCTAATTCTTCCTCAGTTTCTTGGTTGACAGGTGCAGATGGTAGGAGGTGTTTAGTTGGTGGTTTGTATTGACGTGAGGTAGAGGGTCTGGATGAGTGTTGCAACCAGGTGTCCCAATGAGACCAATGATGCTGGTGGGAGGGCGGCAGACCATACCAGGGAGGTGGGTACCAAGGGTACAGAGGCAGGGTAGGTCGGAGACAATATCTATGTTCTCAATTTGATGGGGACATGAGTTGTGGGGGAAAAACGATTCCCTGCTCCATCGCATCCTCATCATCCAAATCAAATGGTAAGACTGATTCAGCCCTAGCTAGGAGGGCTGGGGATCCATCCATTTCAAGTCTATGAGAGGCAGGTGGTAAAGCACGCCCGTCCTCTGATATATTACAGTGCTTTCAATTCTTGGTTTGTTTCCATGGCGCTGTCTGCTCATGAGAGCGCACCAGTGCTGAGGGGATGGATGGCTCTATTGCAGCGTGCCGATCTGACTGCAAGGGTATCGGTGCCACAGTGAGTTTAGGTGCCAGAGGGTTTGGAAGGCGGTGCAGATTCTGTTGGAGCCAGCGTGTCGTTCTGGAGCGACAGCAGTGCCGGCACTGTGCCAGTTGCCTGTACTGAGGCAGGGGTTTTGGTGCTGCTGAGATCAGTGCCATAGAGGCAGATACTTTTGCGGCTTCAGGGATGATGAGCTTCTGGTCCGTCTGTTTTGCCTTTGTCCTATGGTCCGAATGTAGTGAGGCAGACCTTTTTGGGGTTTTAGCTGCCGGCATACCTGAGGGACCAGGAGCCTTATTGGTATGCTGTCTGGTGGCCGGTGATGGTGATTTCCTCCATTTTGAGCCTGGAGTGTGGAGGAGTTAAGTGTCCGTCTGAGATATGTGTCGCAGAAGTGGAGGTTGACTGCCGTGGGTCTGAAGCCGGGTGAAGGAACTGCTCCATCATTAAGAATTTCAGCCGGAGGTCCCCATCATGGCATGCTCTGGAACTTAAATTTTAGCAGTGCGGGCACTTCTGTGAGATGTGCCCCTCACCTAGGCATTTTATACAGGCTGAGTGTCTGTCAGATGCAGGTACTGCACCCCGATAGGAGTCACAGCGCTTAAAGCTGGGGAAACCCAGCATTGCCATAGACAGAAAGCTTTCTTCTTTTTTTGAAACAAGGAAAGTAGAAGGGAAGTTTAAAAAGGAAAATAGAGAGAAAGTGTTGAAAGGGGAAATTTTGACGAGCTGAGGTAAAGTCTAAAGAGAGAGAGAAGAGGAGGTTACTCACCTGTGCAGTAACTGGACTTCGAGATGTGTGTCCCTGTGGGTGCCCCACTTGATGTGTCGCATCCCGCGGCACCCAGGATCGGAGACTTTACAGCAGTGTAGAGCATGGGGCCACGCACGCGCGCTGTTGTATCTGGAGCCGTTGGCGCTCTTGGCTGCACGCGTGCGCGGCCGCAGCCTGCCATTCCTTCTCTACCGGTAGGATTCTGAAAGAAACAAAGAGCGTACGAAGTAGAGGGGAGGCGGGCGGGTCGTGGGGCACCCACAGGGACACACATCTCGAAGAAGTCCAGTTACTGCACAGGTGAGTAACCTCCTCTTCTTCATCGAGTGCTGTCCCTGTGGGTGCCCCACTTGAGGTGACTACGTAGCAGTACCCTGAAGTGGAGGAGGGACTTCGGATGCGTGTGTTGTAGAGACTGTGGAAAGCACTGTCATGCCAAAATGGGTGTCGTTGCTAGAAAATTTGTCGACAGCGTAATGTCTGATAAAGGTCTCAGGAGAGAACCAGGTGGCCGCTTTGCAAATGTCAATAATGGGTACGTCTTTGAGGAAAGCTGTCAAGGCTGCCACCGCCCGAACTGAGTGGGCGTTAGTCTTTGATGGTGGCTGTGAGTGACCCTGTTTGTAACATAATTGGATACAAGATGAAACCCATTTCGCTATTCTTTGGCTAGAGAGAGATTTCCCTTTTGACCTGGGAGCTAGGGCGATAAACAGTCTGTCAGATTTTCTAAATGATCTTGTTCTTTGCAGGTAAAACACCAGTGCCCATCTGACATCCAAGGTGTGAAGGATGGTTTCCTCTGGAGTCTTGTGAGGTTTCGGATAGAAAACAGGTAAGTGTATTGTCTCATTAATATGAAATTCGGACACTATCTTTGGTAAAAATTTCGGGTGAGGTTTGAGTGATACTTTGTCATGAGAGAACACTGTAAATGGTGGATCTGCCATTAATGCACTGAGTTCGCTAACCTGTCGTGCGGATGTAACCGCGACCAAGAAGGACACCTTCATAGAAAGATGAAGGAGCGAACATGTTGCCAACGGTTCAAAGGGCGGCTTCATTAGGGATTTGAGCACCAGGTGAAGGTCCCAGCATACTGCTGGAGCATGGACTGGGGGATATAGCTTTTGTAAGCCAGTCATGAATCTCTTAACTGTCGGGTGGGATAATAATGGAACTCCCAGATCGTTATTTCTAAAGGCAGAAATCGCTGAAAGGTGTACCTTTAGGGAAGCGATGGAAAGATTAGCCAATTTCAGGTGTAGGATGTACTCTAGGATAGTTGAAATGCTACAGGTCCATGCATTAGCTTGCAATGAGTTACACCAAGTGGAGAACCTAGTCCATTTATGAAGATAGGCCTTTCTGGTGGATGGTTTTCTACTATTGATTAATACATGTTTGACGTTCTCCGAGAACTTTAGTTCCTCACAAGAGAGCCATCTATCATCCAGGCTGTTAGGTGTAGTTTGTGGATGTTCAGAGAAAGAGATTGCTCGTAATGTTGAGAAAGAAGGTTGTGTTGGAGAGGTAAGCTGATCGGTTTGCAGAGTGAGAGGTGCAGGAGGTCTGAAAACCAAGTCTGTCTCGGCCAAGCCGGGGCTATTAGAATGACCAATGCTCTGTCGGCCTTTATTTTCTGGACCACTTTGTGCAGAAGAGGTATCAGGGGAAAAGCGTAAAGGAGACCCCTGAACCAGCTGAGTACAAAGGCATAGCCCATTGACCTCTTGCCCCTCCCTGCTCTTGAGCAGTAACGATGGCATTGGCAATTGTTTTCTGTTGCAAAGAAGTCGAGTGTTGGTTTTCCCCACAGGCGAAAAATACCAGCCAGGACCTTCGTGTGGAGTTGCCATTCGTGAGCACTGGGAAAATTTCTGCTCAGGGCGTCTGCCGTTATGTTCTGGAGGCCTGGTAGGTAGGCCGCCGATATGTCTATTCTGTGGTGGATACACCAGTTCCATAATTTTAGTGATTCCATACAAAGGAGGCGAGATCTGGCCCCTCCTTGACGGTTTATATAGAACATACAAGCGATGTTGTCCGTCATAACTTTGATAGAGGTATTTCTTATGAAGGGTAGAAAGTGTTTGCATGCGTATCGGACCGCTCTTAGCTCCAGTATATTTATATGTAGAAAGAATTTCTGATTCGTCCATCAACCTTGGGTCGTTCGTTGACCAAAGTGCGCCCCCCAGCCCAGTAGGGAAGCATCGGTGGTTAGTATGGCAGAGGGGCTTCCTTGATGGAAAGGAATGCCTTTCCGTAGATTTTTGAGAGAGGTCCACCACCGGAGGGAATGTTTGGACGCCGCAGGAATCGTAAGAAGCTTCTGCAATGAGTGCCTCGCTGGTTTGTAACTGGTGGAAAGCCACATCTGAAGTGGGCGCATTCAAAGGCGCGCATGCGGCACTACAAACGCTGAGGCTGCCATATGCCCTAGCAACTGGAGCACTGTTCGAGCGGGGACTAACTGCAGTGCCAGGACCTGGTCTATCAAGTTCAGAATGGATGCGCACCTGTCCCGCGGAAGGAAGGCTTTGGCTAGATGAGAATCCAGATCCGCTCCGATGAATTGAATGCACTGAGATGGTTGCAGGCATGATTTTTCCGTGTTTACTATCAAACCCAGCGATCCGAAGGTTTGAGTTGTAAGGCGTGTCATTTTGATTGCTTGCCAGTGGCTTGGGGCCCGTATGAGGCAGTCGTCTAGATACGGAAAAACTATTACTCCTTGTTTTCAGAGGTGGGCCATGACGACTGCTAGGACCTTTGAAAAAACCCTGGGAGCGGTCAAGAGTCCGAACGGAAGGACCTTGTATTGAAAGTGCTGATCTGCAACCATAAAACGTAAGAAGCGACGGTGTGCGGGATGAATCGTGATATGGAAGTAGGCGTCTTGAAGGTCGAGGGACGAGAACCAGTCTCCCCACTGCAGCGATGGAATTATTGTACCCAATGTTACCATCTTGAATCTTTCTTTTTTTATGTATTTGTTCAAGGGTCTTAGATCCATGATCGGCCTCCACCCACCTGACTTCTTCTGAATCAGAAAATATCGGGAGTAGAACCCTTTCCCTACGTGCCTTGTTGGAACTCGTTCTATGGCTCCTATATGTAGTAAGTGGTGCACCTCTTGTACCAGAAATTGTACGTGAGTTGGGTCCCTTAAAAGGGACGGGGTAGGGTAATGTGTAGGAGGCACCTCTATGAATGGAATTGTGTAGCCGTGCCTGATAATCTGTAAGACCCATTCGTCCGTTGTTATGGATGCCCAGATGGTATGGAATGGTTTTAGAATGAAATCGTATTGATACCGGAGAGTTAGTGCTCGCAGCAAGGGAGTTCTCGAACCCTCGACCAGCCCTTCAAAAGTGGTTCTTGTTCTGAGGTTGTTGACCGGAAGAGGATGGCTGTTGCTGGTTTTGTCTGCGTCGTTGAGGACGTTGCCTCGGTCTCTGGTTGTCAAATTGCCTATATCTGTTTTGCTGAGGGTACCTGCGTTGGTAAGGTTGGAATCGATATTGAAAGGTGTTACGTCTGTTAGAAGGGGTGTAAATTCCTAGTGTGCGTAGCGTCGTTCTTGAGTCCTTCAGTGAATGGAGGACATCGTTGGTTTTCTGGGCGAATAGCTGCTCCTTATCGAAAGGTAGATCTTCCACCTTCGTTTGTAGATCCTTGGGCAGACCTGCGCTGTTTAACCATGAGGCTCTGCGCATGACGATGGATGTGGCTACTGACCTTGCTGCCGTATCGGCCACATCCAAGGAGGCCTGCAAGGACGTTCGCGCCACTAGTTGGCCTTCTGCCAGCAGCTTACCATATTGTTCTCTCTTGTCATTGGGCAAGTCCTCGGCAAAGAGAGATAATTTCTCATAGATCCCGTGATCGTAATTGGACAGCAGCGTCAGGTAATTAGAAACTCTGAGTAAGAGCGTCGAGGAGGAGTAAACTTTCCTTCCTAATAAATCAAGTCTTCTCCAATTCTTGTCATAAGGAGATGACCTATGGGTTGACTGCTTTGCTTTGTGTGTTGCTGCATCTACTACTAGTGAATTTGGGCTAGGGTGGGTAAAAAGAAACGCCATATCCTTGGGCGAAATGAAATATTTCCTATCGTTGCGTTTATTGGTAGGAGCTATTGAAGCTGGTGTTGACCATATGGTATCCGCTGGTTCCATCAGGGCTGTATCCATAGGGATCGCCACTTTGGCTGAGGCGGTGGTATGTAGGATTTTTTAACAGTTTATGCTGGGACTCTAACTTCCTGCAGAGGTATATCGAGATCTCGCGAAATTCTTTTAAACAGGTCGTTGAACGATTTAGAATTGTCGATGGACGAACTGGTAGATGGAACCACGACATCATCCGGAGATGAAGAGGAATCACAAATCTCGGGAGAAGGTTCTCCATACAACGAGGAAGCATTGCCATATGACCATGATGGCATATGTGATGAAGACCTTGGTGACACTTTCTGCAGAGATAGGGAAGAAAGAGGAGCTGAAGGAGGTAACTGAGAACGGCTGTACTGGGGATAGTAAGGGTCCCAGTGCTTGTGATATGGTGATGGGTGCGGATACCAGGATCGGGAAACATAGTGGTGATGTGGAAGTCTATGGTGAAAGAATTCCGGAGGTGGAGAAACGGTCCTAGAAGGTGAAGAGTGCTCCGATAAGAAGTAAGCCTCTTCTGGCAGCGGAGAATGGCAAGGCGACAAAGAATCCTGGACTAGCCCCTGCTGCGTAGGAGGTGACCGCTGAGGAGAGGAATCAGTATGCTTTTGTTTTGCTTGTTTCTTCCTCGGTTGGCTATGGGAGCTGGTTGTGGTCGGCACCGTGGAGAAGTGAAACGGATCCGACGTCGGCGCCAGAGGACGATCCATCGGTGCCGAGGGGGCTTGCGGTTCCGAAGGCATCGGTACCGGCTCCGGTGCGGTTGACAGTGCCGCTGCCGGTGCCGTTAATGTAGGAGTTGGTCTGCTCGGTGCCCGTGCCTGGTGCCGTGCCGTTGACGGTGCCGAGGACGTAGGAGGTTTCTTAGTGCCCAGATCCAAGGGCTTGGAATGTCTCGGGGTACCTCGGAGCACGTTATCTCCACGTTTTCTTGAGTCTCTGCCACGACTAACCAAAGTCTTAGTCTTAAGTGGCTTGCCAGTACCTGAGGAACCCATAGCCTCGTCGGTACGAGTAGTAGGAGATGGCAGTGTGTCTACTGCCTTCGTTCTCCGTGGTGTGGAGACTGGCGACCTCGTTCTTTTTCTCGGGGAGATGTCTGACCGTTTGCTTGGAGGTCCGGGGTCAGAAGCTGGTCTCAAGGAGCTCTCCAGCAGAAAAAGCTTTAGACGCAGCTCCCTGTCTTTACGAGCTCTCGAGCTCATGCTCTTGCAATGAGTACATTTGAGTGGAACATGAGACTCCCCCAAGCACCATATGCAGGCATCGTTTGAAGCCTGGACTTGAGCCCGGCATTCTTTCTTCTTCTTCTTCTTCTTTTTTTTTTTTAAGAGAAAAAAAGGGGTATGCTATCTATACCTATCTATGTATAATTAATTTAATTTAAATTCTTTTTTTTTTTTTTTTTTTTTAAGGAACAAGTGCTAGAGAAGAACGAACGGTAAAAAACAACGGTTTTTCTGAGGAAATTTTTTTTTTTTAATGAGGGAAGAATAACGGGGTAAAAACTGCTAACTATATTGAAGAATATCTCTCTCTTTACTATTTTAGGTGACAAGAAGAGAGAAAGAACAGATCGAGAAAACGAAGAGAACTGCTCGGTTGCTCTGTCTCGGACCGGCGGTTGAGAAGGAATGGCGGGCTGCGACCGCGCACGCGTGCAGCCAAGAGCGCCAACGGCTCCAGATACAACAGCGCGCGTGCGTGGCCCCATGCTCTACAGTGCTGTAAAGTCTCCGATCCTGGGCGCCGCGGGACGCGACACCTCAAGTGGAGCACCCACAGGGACATCACTCGATGAAGAAAGAACTAGATCAACGGGCTCAGCGGATAGGAATCAATGGCTCGATGTCTGGTTGGCAACCGGTAACGAGTGGAGTGCCCCAGGGGTCAGTCCTGGGGCCAGTTCTATTCAACATCTTCATTAATGATCTTGATGATGGAATAGACTGCGTGCTTAGTAAGTTTGCAGATGACACTAAGCTGGGGGGAATGGTACATACTCTGGAGGGCAGAGACAGGATCCAGGGAGACTTGGACAAATTGGAACACTGGGCCGAAAGAAGCCTCATGAGGTTCAACAAAGACAAGTGCAAAGTCCTGCACTTAGGACGGAAGAATCCCATGCACTGCTACAGGCTGGGGACCGATCGGCTAAGAAAAGGACCTGGGGGTTATGGCGGACAGGAAAATGAATATGAGCCAACAGTGTGCTCTTGTTGCCAAAAAGGCCAATGGCATATTAGGCTGCATCAGTAGGAGTATTGCCAGCAGATCGAGGGATGTGATAATTCCCCTCTATTCGACACTGGTCAGGCCACATCTGGAATACTGTGTCCAGTTTTGGGTTCCCCACTACAGAAAGGATGTGGACAAATTAGAAAGAGTCCAGCGGAGGGCAACAAAAATGATTAGGGGGCTGGGGAGGGGACTTATGATTTATGATTAGGGGGCTGGGGAGGGGACTTATGGGAATGATTAGGGGACTTATGAGGAGAGACTGAAGGAACTAGGCTTATTTAGTCTACAGAAGAGAAGACTGAGGGGAGATTTGATAGCAGCCTTCAACTACTTGAAGGGTTGCTCCAAAGAGGAGGGAGCTAGGCTGTTCTCGATGGTAGCAGAGGACAGAACAAGGAGCAATGGTTTCAAATTACAGGTGGGGAGGTCAAGGTTGGATATTAGGAAAAACTTTCTCACCAGGAGGGTGGTGAAGCATTGGAATGGGCTACCTAGGGAAGTGGTAGAATCTCCATCTTTGGAGATTTTTAAGGCCCGGTTAGACAAAACCCTGGCTGTGGTGATTTAGTGGGAGTGGTCCTGCTTTTAGCAGGGGGTTGGACTAGGTGACCTCATGAGGTCCCTTCCATCCCTATTATTCTATGATTCTAATGCTGAATAAGAAGCAGTTTGAATTCACGCCTTTAGTTAATTCAGATTAATGTTCCTAAAACCAGGTTAACACTACAAACCCTGAGCGACATTTTTTCACACCTGAGTGACAGTTATACTGACTTTAATCCCCCGTGTAGACAGCACTCTATCTACTGGAAAGCTTCTCCTATAGATATAGCTACTGTCTTTCATAGAAGTGGAGTTACTAAGCTGATGGGAGAGCTCTCTCCTGTTGGCTTAGAGCAGTGTTTCTCAACCTTTAGTGAACTGGGGAACACCAAAAGGTATTAATTACTCTACGTGGAATACCTGAGGAAAACTTTCTCAAAAAAGCCAGTATATATTGGGTGTAATGTTGGTAATACCTGCATACTACACATCCCGGTAAAAATGGTTCAGGAAATTGAATTAAATACAAATTTTATGAATACAATGCATTTATTTCTAAAAAATAGATAATGAATATGCCCACAACTTAAAGCTGAAAATTATATTCAAGTTTTAATGGGAATTTTGGGCCTGCATGTTCGAATAAAGTTAATCTATTCTTGGAGTAAGGTTTGTCAAAGAAAGCCTTATCATGGAAGATACATCCAAGCAATTTCAACGCTGGTTGTAACAGCAGCAGGAAATTTAAAATGCCCCATCTGCAGCAAACACTGACTACAGCCTGGAAGCTTTGCTGCAGCTGATACATTTTAAATCTCCAAAGAACATGTGGGCTCGACTCCTGTTGGGGAGGGTTTGGGGTTGGTGATGGAATACCTTCACTATGTCCACGGAGCACCGGTGTTCATTGGAACACCAGTTGAGAAACACTGTCGTGGGGTGTTTTAAGTGTCTGTACACAAATGCGAGGAGCCTGGGAAACAAGCAGGAAGAATTGGTAGTACTGGCACAGACAAGGAACTATGATGTAATTGGAATAACAGAGACGTGGTGGGATAGCTTGCATGACTGGAGCACTGCCATGGATGGGTATAAATTGTTCAGGAAGGACAGGCAGGGAAGAAGGGGGGGGGGGAGTAGCGCTATATGTAAAAGAGTTGTATGACTGCTCCGAGCTCCACTACGAAAGTGGAAACAAACCGGTTGAAACTCTGTGGATTAAGTTTAGAGGAGAGTGCAACAAGGGGGGTGTCATGGTGGGTGTCTGCTACAGACTATCAGACCAGAAGGAGGAGGTGGATGAGGTGTTCTATGGACAACTAACAGCAGTTTCTAGATCGCAGGCCCTGGTTCTCATGGGGGACTTCAATTAGCCTGACATTTGCTAGTAGGGCAACACAGCAGTGCACAGGCAATCCAGGAAGATTTTGGCGAATGTTGAGGACAACTTCCTGGTACAAATGCTGGAGGAACCAACTAGGGGCCTTGAATCTCTAGACCTGCTGCTCACAAACAGAGAAGAATTGATAGGGGAAGTAGAAGTGAATGGCATCCTGGGCAACAGTGACCATGAGATGGTAGAGTTCAGGATCCTGATCAATGGAAGGAAGGAAAGAAGCACAACACACCCTAGACTTCAGAAAAGCAGATTTTGGCTCCCTTAGGGAACTGATGGGCAGGAAAGGTGTCCAAGACAGCTGACTGTATTTTAAAGAAACCCTGTTAAAGGCACAGGAAGATACCATTCCGATGTGCAGAAAGAACAGCAAATGTGGAAGGTGCCCAACGTGGCTTAGCAGAGAACTCTGCGGTGAGGTGAAACATAAAAGGGAAGCTTACAAGTGGAAGCTTGGACAGATGACAAGGGAGGCGTATAAAGTTATTGCTCGGGACTGCAGGGATAAAATCAGAAAGGACAATTGGAGTTGTAGCAAGCAAGGGACATGAAGGATAACAGAAAGGGGTTCTACGAGTATGTCAGTAACAAGATGAGGATCGGGATGGTGTAGGTCCCTTACTGAATGGGGCAGGTATCCTCAGGGTGGATGATGTGGAAAAGGCTCAATTCCTCAATGCTTTTTTTACCTCAGTCTTCACAGGGAGTGCCAGTTTCCAGGCTACTACACTGGGTAACGCAGAATGGAGAGGAGAGCGGCCCTCAGTGATGGAAGGTCAAGTTAGGGACTGCTTAAAGAAGTTGCATGTGCGTAAGTCTAAGGGGCTGGATGAACTACATCCGAGGGTGCTGAGGGAGTTGGCTGATCTGATTGCAGAGCCGCTGGCCATTATCTTTGAAATGGCAAATGGGGGAGGTCCTGGATAATTGGAAAAAGGCAAATATAGTACCTATCTTCAA
Organism: Pelusios castaneus; assembly: GCA_007922175.1. Taxonomy (NCBI): domain Eukaryota; kingdom Metazoa; phylum Chordata; order Testudines; family Pelomedusidae; genus Pelusios; species Pelusios castaneus. Next base: position 10,633,266 of record ML685851.1, read on the forward strand.
GAATGGGAAGGAGAAGGATCGAGGGAACAAACAGACCCATCGGCCTCACCTCAATCCCTGGAAAAATCAGGGAGCAGGTCCTCAAAGAATCCATCCTGAAACACTTGGAGGAAAATAGAGTGATCAGGAACAGACAGCATGGATTCACCAAGGGCAAATCGTGCCTGACCAAACTGATTTCCTTCTATGATGAGATGACTGGATTTGTGGATGCGGAAAGAGCCGTCGACGTGGTATACCTTGACTTTAGCAAGGCTTTTGACACAGTTTCCCACAGCATTCTCGTCAGCAAGTTAAGGAAGTATGGGTTGGATGAGTGGACTGTAAGGTGGATACAAAACTGGCTAGATCAATGGGCTCAGCAGGTAGGAATCAATGGCTCAATGTCTAGTTGGCAACCAGTAACGAGTGGAGTGCCCTAGGGGTCAGTTCTGTTCAATATCTTCATTAATGATCTCGATGATGGGATAGATTGCGTGCTTAGTAAGTTCACGGATGACACCAAGCTGGGGGGAATGGTAGACACACTGGAGGGCAGGGACAGGATTCAGGGAGACAGACAAATTGTAACACTGGGCCAAAAGAAGCCTCATGAGGTTCAACAAGGACAAGTGCAATGTCCTGCACTTAGGATGGAAAAACCCCATGGACTGCTACAGGTTGGGGAACAATCGGCTAAGTAGCAGCACTGTAGAAAAGGACCTGGGGATCATGGTGGACGGGAAAGCTGGATATGAGCCAACAGTGTGCTCTTGTTGCCAAAAAGGCCAATGGCATATTGGACTGCATCAGTAGGAGTGTTGCCAGCAGATCGAGGGATGTGATTATTCCCCTCTATTCAGCACTGGTGAGGCCACATCTCGAATACTGTGTTCTGTTTTGGGTTCCCCACTACAGAAAGGATGTGGACAAATTAGAAAGAGTCCAGTGGAGGACAACAGAAATGATTAGCAGGCTGGGGCACATGACTTACGACGAGAGACTGAAGGAACTAGGTTTATTTAGTCTGCAGAAGAGAAGACTGAGGGGGGATTTGATAGCAACCTTCAACTACTTGAAGGGGTGCTCCAAAGAGGAGGGAGCTAGACTGTTCTCGGTAGTAACAGAGAACAGAACAAGGAGCAATGGTTTCAAGTTACGGCTGGGGAAGTCGAGATTGGATATTAGGAAAAACTTTCTGTCTAGGAGGGTGGTGAAGCATTGGAATGGGCTACCTGGGGAGGTGGTGGAATCTCCATCTTTGGAGATATTTAAGGTTCAGTTAGACGAAAGTCTGGCTGGGATGATTTAGTGGGAGTGGTCCTGCTTTTAGCAGGGGGTTGGACTAGATGACCTCATGATGTCCCTTCCAGCCCTATGATTCTGAGTGTCTTCACCAGAAGATGCAAGTTTGCCATGTGGACTTGCTCTGAATGTCCCTTTCAGAAGGGCTTTTCTATCAGAAGCAATTAAAAAAAATCGTGATGTTCTTCCTTATTTAAGACGTGTGGTCACTGCATGTTATGGGCTGTGTGGTTCAGGCCCATCAGGCGAGAGGTGTTCTTATCGGTCCTTACCGGTGTTGTTCTGTCTCTGGCGCCGATATCAGCTTGGCTGCGTGCGTGAATCTCTGAAGGTGTGCTGCCCTCAGGATTACCCCTGGCTCAGATCTATAAGTGGGGACTCCCTTAGCCCAGTGATCTAGAGCCTGGCTTGGATCTGAAGCAGGGACTGAATTAGCCTGATGATCCTAAGCCGAGGTGCTCCTTTGGTGAACACTCTGGGTTACCTTTGGCTCAAATCTTTAGTGAGAACTCGGTTAGCTCAGTGATTTGGAGCCCAGGCGTACCATGTGTGCAAGAGATAAACTGAGGCAGCACTCACAATCGAAGAAACCAACACGACCACGGATCTTTCTAGAAACAAAAGTGCCAGGCTAGGCTTCATTGCAACGTAGCACAATGGCAAGCGATCTATATCAACAGATCTGCTGGCAGCATACGTACTCTCAATGCAATGGAACAGCTCAATTGACGCTAGGACTCCCCATCACCCGTTTAGGCGGCACAGGGTCTGAGCTCCAGGGCTCCTACTTTGATACCCTCATCTGACCTTACATTGATTGGTCCATATTCTACTTGATTCACACATTGATTGGTCCACGCATCACTGGACATCTCCATCCATCAAGGTGTCCTGGTTTGACCCAACTTTACTTTTGCACGGGCCAAACCATGCAAAACATCTTTTCTTATCTCTTTGGTGTTAGACTGACCCAAACACCACCTTCCTCAAGGTACATTCTGATTCTTGTTCTTATTATTGCAATTGCAGCTTATTTCTTGCCAATTTCAGTGACGTCAGACTTTCACAACCTGTCTCTTGTCAGTACCTTCAGTTCAGGTCTGCAGTACATTCTTTGGAAGATACACTACAGTACGTTACTTTGGATTACTTTGTTAGGCTCTGGGCCAGCACCTAGGGGCTTCTACTTGTCTTTCTATTTTAACCTTTTACTTTCTCCTACAACATGTAAATAGTCCTGGAGTTTATATGCAGCAGTGTGGAGCTCAAATATTTTTACATATTATCTCAAAACCCCCCATATTTGCAACAGCATACAGACGATAAAACACACATTTTATATGGTAAAGTGTATTCAGAACGTATTTTTAAATAAACAGAAAAATCTTGTACAGCAACAATTTATAGTTTATTTCCTCTAATTTTAATGTGCAATATTTTCAGCAAACGTGTTAAATTTAAACATACATCTAAAATTATATTCCTTCCTTTTACTCTAAACACAGCTACTGTTGGTGTCGGGGCTCCAAGCCTAGCCCATCATAGCCCTCAAATCATATGAGACAACACCATAGGACTTGTGTGGTACGCTGATTAACTCATTGTCAGGCTGGTCTAACTCGACATTTTGTGCAGACAAAGACCAATGTGAATGATGACACGGCCAAACACAACATGCATGTGACAATGCAGTACATGCATCACTAAACTGTGTTTCCACAGCAGTCAGGTCCAGCTAACTTTAATAACTTGACGTACCATAGAAGCTCTCTGGGGTAGGAACGTTAGTTGTGTTTTTGAAGCTGTTTAATGAATAGTTCAAAATAACAGGCACAAAAAATTCCACCTGAATTCTCAAAATTAGGTAAGTTAGCACATTGGACTTCAGCGCCATTTCCAGACTCTTTGGTGCAGGGTTTATCCTAACAGTAGGTAGGAATATCAGATTTTCCACTTTTACTACAGGTAACTTTTAAATTTAGAATAAGGGAATTAAATACTTTCTTTGCTGTTTAATAACCTTTAAATCTGCCTTCTTGTTGCCATAACCTTCTGGCGTCAGTTTGAAAATATAAAGAAAAAGCAAAACATCTACCCCTTTTTATTCTCATTTGGTTCCTTGTTTTAGTGCATAGTATACTTGGGGGTCTTTAAAAGAAAACTAAACTTTATTTAATGCAATAACTCAGCTGTCCCCACAAACCACCAATAGGTAATCTCCTGAATTATTATAACAATCTCTCTAGACTGCTTATTGCTATATTTATTGCTCATTACACCTGAATGTTTCTTGCATTCAGGAGACATGATACGTGGATAGTGTTTAGTTGCGACAGCCCTGCAATATTATATGAAGACTTTAGGTTTGCTGCTCATGGAGGATCACATTTGCAGTGTTTTTGGCCCAACCTCCTTATTTGCTATACAAAGCTAACTATTTTAAAAAGAATGACATGATGAAATGCTCTTAAAACAGAATTAAGACATACTAGATTGGAATTCACTTTTAACCTGAAAGTCAGCTTTTTTTCTTTCCCCAAGTTTGACTGAAAGCTGCTCATTTGCTATTTAGGGGTTTAGTCAATGTTCATGTCAATTAATGAATCTCAAATTTAACCTTTTCTTACTGAGAAGGGATTTTCCCCAATGGGAAATAACAATGCAGAATTCATTACTACTTGGTGGTTTGGATTTTTTTCTTTTTGAGTGAAGGGGACATCTCAAAGTGGGCATAAAGGACAGAAAAGAAGGATCTTTAATCAAAAAAATAGCTGACAGAGTATTAAACTGCAAACAGAAAGTAATTGCCTTTATACAACTTGTTTTAGTAACAAGCATAAAGTATCTCAAACTTTGCTCTTGTTGCATTCAATGCAAGGGAAGAAAAAAATTCACTGAGACGGAAGCTACTTTAGCCCAACTTAATGGTCAAGTTGTATCTGCCTGTTACATGTTAAAAACTCAGAGGCAAGTACAAGAGTCTCAAAAGATGCAGCATTATACATATGGAAAAGCAGGTCTTTTGATCAAACCTCATTTAGATTTCAATAAGGCATCAATTTGCTTGTTCACAGATGTATTTTCTTAGCTATTCAACGAACTACTTCATGACCCTCAAAATGAAAAGCTTGATAGATCAATTCAGATTATATGCCATGGAACATGTTAAATATTGCATATTTTAGTTATTTGGGACAATATTTATACCTCAGTGAAAAACTCAAGTGTTCAATTTTCAAATCAATTTGATGTCAAGGATCTGTTTTATGCTACTGGTATCACATATTAAAAGGGGACATAAAGAGTCTTGGTCGAATATAAACAACCTGCAACCTCAAGGAACAAATCTTATGGATGGCAATTAAAAAAACCCCAAACATTAAGATTTTTAAGTACACGAGAGAACATGACCATGCGATATTCTGTTCTGCTGTCAGAGGGAGAAATTAATCCATAAAGCAAAGCACAATGTAAATGCTGAAAGGTGTTACCAGAACTTTAGGTATTAATTATGCTTTTTACAAATACAAACATTATAATTTTCTTTCCAAAAGAAACAAAGGACAAAAACCATTCACCAAATTGAATAACGTTAAATTTTAGACTTGAAATGTATTAATTACACACGATGGAGAACAACAAGCCATACCCCCTTCAAGTCATTCATATATCTGAAAAAGGAGGTGTGTTTGTATTCCATTCATTAATCTAGGGAAGAAAAATCTAGAAATACTGAATGTCTATAGAAACAGAGAACATGTTCAGATTTGCTGTGACAAATCTTCATGGGGATAAGACTGAGATGCACAACAATTCTGATTATCCTTGAATGTATCTGAACTAAGACCCAGATCTATCGCTTTTGTGTGACAATTAGAAGTGTGAAACATGAACATCCTATCATATGCCAACAGTAATACTGAGGAGAGGAAATTTATCATGTTGGATGTTATCCGTTCCTGCCACAGGCTGATTCCTTAGCTTAATATGCTCTTTTCATTGGCTAGAAAGTTTCTATGGCAAGTCCCAGTTGATTTGTTTGGAAAACTTCAGAAGTTGGAATGGCCAGCCTCCATCAACTGGAGGCGTACCGACTAACCAGGCAGTGGTTATTTATGAGGAGGTTAAAAATATGAATGATTTATCTATTGAGCATACAGAAAGTATAGTAATATATGGTGAAGATGTGACTACCAGATGTTTCAAAAATATATTAAAATCTATTTTAAATTTTGGAAAATAGCTTACAAAAATATCTTCACTTACAGTATATCATACAAAAACTAACTGGTGTGTGGGTTTACAGTAGAAAACTACTATTGGGGGGTACAGAAAGGACTAGGGATCTTTATTACTTTTCATTGCAAGCAAAGGGCATTACAGCTCACTGCCCTGGCAATTGGTCTCTTACCAGAACTGTAAGATTTCCAGTATAGCCAAGACCTTTAACAATATCTATTTTATCAAACCCTGAACTTCAGTTCAGTTTCTTTTGTGTTTGTTTGTTTTTTTTTTAAAAGTCACCACAGTGCTGTGGCCCAAGAAAGAAGAATAAGCCGACTCAGAGGGCAGAAACAAACTAGATACTAAACTCTGTAGAGCAGCTAGATACAGCAAAGCCTACAGATATTTCTGCTGCCCATTTCATCATACTTATCAGAAGAGGAACTGGCAATTCCTTTTCAATCAAGTTATGGGCAAAAGCAACCATTTTTGGTCTAAGAATTGGAATTAATTTAAATCCATGGGTTTAATAAATACAAATATACACATTTGTATACATTAAATGTAGTCACATGTGTATAATTTTTACATATACATTATATACACAAATACATACAGTATATGCTCCTCTTGATAACACTGTCTAAATATTTCAAGTGTTACCAACAGGTGTTAAATGAGAAAATGTAATGAGGTTAAATATAGCAATGTAGCTGAGAAACAAGGCATTGCTTTTCTATTTTGAAGAATTATAGCAGATACAGTTAGGGACAAATACTGCCTTAGGCTTCCTCACATCCAACCAACTAAAATCAATGGCTTGCATGAGGTGTAAGGTCAAAGCAGAACCTGTCTGTGAAGAAATGGGAGAATTTTGGAATTTGCGATTGTTTATTCTGTTTGTGTATAAACACAATATTGTACAACTTTAAAAGAGGTTGCATAATCTAACACCTTAGCCAGTCCCAAAGTAGACCATTTTTGACTGATTCTTAAGAGTCAGTATAAATTTGCTTGCAGTGAAGTGAGGGTTTATATCCAAAAGACTCCGTGATTTCAGTTAGTATAAGAGAAAAAGGCAGATAGTTATTAGCTACTGGGAACTTGCATTTTTCTTTCTTAAAAAAACCTTTTGCAGCAGACAAGAGCAGCTGAGTATATAAAGGGATGACCCAGTATATTTAGTCCCCTCTCCCTTAGATCTCAGAATAAAGAAACTCAAAATAAGTTACAGTCAAATGGATCACAAAAATGCCTTACCACAGTACCAACACAAACTAGTCAATATATTCCAGTTTTTAAAGCGTTAACATACAAAAACATGAAATGTGGAACGTAAAATGTAACCTGTACATGGATTAAGATGGATTTTAAAAATGACCATGAACTTGAGCACACAATGAGAAAATAAGGACAATACAAATGTCAAGACATTCAACAGAGTGGCTTTTTGTTCATTTCAAATTACAGCACATCTCATGCACCACACATTTTAGAATTTTACATACTTTACATGATATAGAAATATTTAAGTTAAAATTTCTGTTACTGATATATTGTACTCAAATTTTAAATCCTGAGAAGAGAAAAAGAAAAGTGTGGTTATGTATGTGCACTACATTTCCCATGCCACCAAGACATACACCACAATACTAGAAAGTCCAGAGATAGAAGAATTACATGCTGGGATCATTACTCTTGAAAACTGGTTTCTCTTGCCCTTGTTTGCGAGAGACATCAGGAAACAATTTCTAATCTGTACTACCCCACAGTGTGTGTGTGTGTATATTTACATAAATTATAAAGATTTGTAATGACTGCAAACTTCAGTTGAGAGAGAGTTTCAATACAAGATGCAACATGGCGACTTAAGTTCATCATCAGGAAGAAGAGGAATACCTGATTATCCTGCATATAGTATTTGCCCATACATATTACAGTTAGTATTTCAGCTCAGGTTAGTCCCAAACATTTCTTAAAACATGTACATATTTCCATTTAGCGTATCTACTTCCTATTACACATTTCATGTGGTTCTTTGTGTTGAAGGGTGCCACTCCATGCAAACAAGCACGAAGTATCATACTGACAGATCCACACTTACTGAAAAAGCAAATCCCAGTTGCTTTCTGAACTTTTATATTCCTCTAAACATTTATACCATGTTCCAACTCAAACCACTGAATTTTACTAACCACTGTCACTATGTTCAGCATGCTGTGATCTTGTGAACATTTTGCAAGCAAGTTAGTAGGCGATGATATGGGCTTCCTGGTGATGCAACCATCTCAAACACAGACTGAAAGGCCCTTCGATCTAGTTCCTCATCTATCTGGTGTCTGTAAAAGTCTATGGCCACCAAACAGAAGAGGTTGATGTCCACTTGCTCCGATTTTCCCATTCTACTGATAATATGTGGAAGACTGAGAAAGAAGTTAAGGGCATAATAATAAAGTAAGAGACAACTTAAAACCTTTACACAAAATATCAGACTTAAAAAGCAGTCTGATAAATTACAGCTTCACTTTACCATTCTGTAATTCTAAGTGCAAGACATCTGCCATTGCAGGCACCTTATTTCTTAGTTGTACATCTCTGAATAACTTTATGCAACTTCCCCATTACTGTTAACTTAAAATGAGTTTATAGGGAATATTTTCCATTTGTTAAATTATATATTAGGAAAAGTAAGTCCTCATCAGTGACAAAGTTCTGCACCACTTCATGATAAACAGAATTGTCAATGCACAGAGCCATAAAAATAACTATCAAGGAAATGTATAACAGTGAAGAAATTTCTATTTTTAGACTGCTTACCAACTGCCATCTTCAGGACTGATCTTCCTGAACAGCAATTCCTTTTTAAGTGAGGTAAGATTTTTTTTTTTTTTTTTAATTAGTTACATGTTCATTGGGCAACACCACAGCATCCTCTCACTAGGTGTTCCACTTACTCTGGGAATTGTTATTGTATTGCCAGTTTAAGATTGTGGTTTGCTACCTTTCAGTCAGATACAATTTCTCGGGAGCGTGGAGTGGGAGAAGGCTATGGGAAGAGGAGGAGCTACAAGGAGAGGAATGAAAGTAAATGAGGATGTACTTTTTGGTGAATTTTACCGTAGCATATGGCAGAATGGTTATGACTGATTTTTAAAAGGGAAATAATAAAAAGTTACCCTGAAAATATCCAGTAAGAAGTTATAAACATTTTAATTTTGTTGATCGTTGCAATAAATTGCTTCTCAGTATCTCAATTCTTTACATTAAAAGCTTATGCCACTAAAACAAAGATTTTCCAGAGTAATGTTAGGATTTAGATCCAAGACTCCCCTTAAAATCTATGTAAGCCATATGGCTGAACCTGACATACTGCTAAAAATTCACCCATATCTAATATTTAAATAATTCATATTTTACATCTGATAGCAAAGTTATAAACCATTACTGTACCAATTCTGAACTATTCCAGCTGGTACCAACTGGCATTCCTTCTTGACAATTTAAACAACGGATTCACAGATTAAGCACTGAAGGAACAACATTGATCATCTGGTCTGATCTCTGCGTAACAGATAATATATTTTAGCCAAATCTGTAGAACCCTGCAGAGCCTCAGGTATCCGCTACAGATCCCTGGGTATCCACATCTGCGGATATCCGCAGACCCATTGTTGCAGATTGGAGAGTGGATGTAGATTCTATTTTTATCTGCCCAGAGTGCAATTGATCACTGCATCTGCTGCTATGATCTGGGTCAGCTGCACAAACGGGAAACAAAGGAAGTGCTCCAGCCAAACCCAGCTCAGGTCTGGTTGTGGTCTGCCAGCCAATCAGAGTCCCTCAGACTGACTGTCAGTCAGTCAGCCAGCATGCTGGCCTTTGGTTGGGCACCTTCAGTCCCCAGCTGGCCTTTGATTGGCTCATTCTCCACATGAGCCACGCCCACCTTTTCTTTTTCTTGTTTTTGGTTCACGCTCCATGCTGTCAAACAGAAATTTCATTGGCCAAGGAAATCGCTGATTGACAGCGCAGCGCATGAACTGCAAACAAGAAAAAGAAAAAGAGGGCAGGGCCAACGTGGGGAATGAGCTAATCAAAGGCCAGCACGCTGACTGAGTGAGCCCAAGCCCAGGTGCGGATGTGGATACATATAAAACCTGGCATGCAGATAGTGGATCGGATAAATACTGACACTGAGTAGATGTGGATCAGATCAGATCCGGATCCACATTTTTGTATCTGCGCAGGGCTCTACCAATCTAGTCAATAGACATGGAGAATGAACTATGTTCTTGCTTCCGAAAGTAGTCCCTCTTGGTCAAATCTGATGCGCTGGCAAGGCATTTGGAGAAGTACTGCTGCCCATGGTGTACTTGTTAAGTATATATAGGGAGGATCAGTCTCTGGTGTTATCAAACCACGTTACTTTTAAGTGCTAAACTCACATAAAAATGGTTTAGGATACACTGCTGAAATCCACTGAGTGGTGGAAGCACTGATGAAAAAACAGGAAAGACTCCACATCGCCATTGCAACAGGTGTTCTCTGTGTGAAGTTGGAGAGAGAGAGCATCACCCAATCACGGACCATTGATGACTGTCCAGTGGTATGTAGCGTTTGAAACACCTGCAAAAGTTATAATGAATATTTCATGTAGGAAAAGCATGTTAGAACACTGCTGGCCATACATAAAACACAATGCAAACATATAATACCAAACAAGTCTCCTCCTGCTACTCCAAAGCCTTCCAATGTTAAAATAGCGGATATCTTCAGAAGAGAAGAGGTTTGAATCATTTTACCAGATGACATGCTTGACATAATACCAGCAATAGTATATTTACCAGGAGTCCGAGTTACTGATTTCAAAGAGTGAGCAGCCTTTTATCAAAAGAATATTTTAATCAATTTAAAATACATTACCTTATAAACTACAGTGGCCATGAATTGTGGGTATGGCTGCTGGTTTGATAAGAATTCTCCAATAACTTTGTTCATTACATCCTGTGGAGGGAAAAAATCATCTAGGAATTGAGGGAGGATCCGTGCCACTACTCTAGCTTCAAAAGGAAATCCTTTCCGGATCCTAAAACAGAAACAAAGAATGAAAATGTTTCACCATTTTAATTCTGCAGAATGTGGATGATTTAGTCTTTATGAATTTTTTTCTTCTTTTTCTGGAGCCATGAGGGTTAAGAGAAATTTTTTTCTTTTATATGTGGGATCTCTGGCGGCTCTTCAACACAGAGTTAATCCTTACCCAGCTGCCAATGCAAGAGTTCTTCCCTAGATGTACAGCATTCCACTTTTGCCTGCTAATATTTTGGAGGATAGGTAGGGAATAAGTGAAAAACAGTAACTAACTCTAAACCTGCAAGTACTTCACCATGTCTGAGGTGCATCTCAAAAAGAGAGTCTGAAAAGCTGATGTAGCAGAAATGCTAAACAGGTAGCGTCTACGTGCATGTGAGGGAATATATTAGCACTGCCGGCAATCAAAAAAAGAAAATTCACTAATAATATTGCTTTCATTTCCAGCCGTAGCATCTCTGCTTGTTGAACAAAAGGAAAATAGCAAGAAGAATGATGTATTGGAGATGAAAAGAGCAGAGCCAGATTAGGGTAATTTTCTTTAAAGGGCACTTTTAATGAGGAACAACTAACTGGAGAGCCCTTCTGCCAAAGACTGCGTTTCTTGACGCTTGCAAATCAATCTCATGGTATCTTGGGAAAAGTGGATATGAACTAATATACCACTGATTTTCTCTGCAAAGGTATACTCTTTCTGCTCCATGAGTGTTGATCTTGTGCAGTGCTCAATAATGCCTTTCTGGACTGACTTATGAAGTCTCAAAAGGCAGTCTTTTCTAAAGCATTTAGCATTGGTGTAAATGCTCCCACTGAAATTCATGGGAACAAGTCAGTCATGGCTGAATGTTTTTGAAAAATCCCAATCTGACTCTTTATGCCACAGCACCTAACACATCTGTAGATCCGCAGACTAGAATAGGAGTTCTCAAATCTTTCACAGTGTGGACCACATTTTAATACAGAAATTATATTGTGGACCCTCTTATTTGTGATTGCTTAGTATTCCTGCGACAACTAGAGAAACTGGTTACATGAAAAAAGATGAATGTGCTTTAAGGTGTTTCTTAAACATATTACTTTTGTTTAAATGATTGGGCTAATGCTTGATTTATTTATTGTGTTAAAAGGCACTCTGAAAAAGGTTTTATTATGCTTTTAAAAAACAAAACAGAACACTTAGGCACGTCAGAGTTTTTAACCAAAACTGACTTTCAGTGGGACTTAGGAGCCCTACGCCATTTCTGAGAATAGGACTTCCCAAAATTTCCTCCCAAGAGACTGTCCTGTAGGAACTGATGGATACTGGGAATTCCAGAATTCCGTAGGGTGAGTCTCATTTGTTCTTGTACTAGTCAACCAATATTTTCCAGTACAAGGAGTAGACTCATATAGTAGGTTTTTTTTTTGTTTGTTTGTTTGTTTTTTTAGAGTGGAGGGTTATGATGTGGGGATGGACAATCTGGATCACATCTCTGTAGTACCAAAGGGGTCCTGTGGCACTTTTAAAGACTAACAAATGTATTTATCATAAGAACTTTGGTGGAAGAAAATCCCACTTCGTCAAAGCTTCTGACAAAATGGGATTTTCTCCCACAAGTGCCACAAGACTCCTTGTTTGTTTTATCTTCACAGTACCCTTCTTGATTCAAGATCTCCCTTTCAAAATCCAGGCAGTTAATTTTAGAGGTGTCTGAATGGTATGTAGAAGGAGACTTAGAAGAAAGGCCACCTTTCGGAAAGACTATGGTAAGACTACAGACTGTTCTTGCAATTCACCTACTGATAACCATCAAATAGACATTCCCACTCTTACTAGACTGCAATTACTTTAGGCAGCCACTGTCATAACTATAATTTTCATCCAGATGTCCTTGTAAACTTGAATGCCCATGGAAATGACATTTCTTTCTGACTACACTGTAAGTGTCAATAAATAGGATCATAATACTGTAGATTTTTACTTTGTGATCATTCAAATATTTTACACCAGTGCGTATGTGGTGAGGCACATATTTTAGATAAGCAGAGGCATTTGTTTTGTATAACATTTAGTACTGACAAAGAAATCTTTTTCCTATTTAAATTCTTCTGTGTCTGTGCGGGACCCAATCACTCTAATGGCACTGCTGTGTACATTATTAGTCCTATATTTTTAATCAACAGCACAGCAACGATCAGCAATGACATTTGAAAACTCACAAACAGAATAGTGACTAACAAACAAAGCCAATGCCAAAATGTGAGGTTTTTACTGAAGTGGGTTTTGTTTCCTTACCTGTCAAAAAGAACAGACACTCGTTCCATAGCTACAATAACAGACTCACTGTCTGGAGCCGTAGGATTTGCATCTGGTGCTCGACTTGGACTGATTTTCTCTTTTCCTAAGCAGACACAAGATATCTTGTAATAAGTATACTATGGGAATACAGGTATAATTAAAAAAATCATTTGTCAGTAAGATGTAAACATTTGTTTCATATTCTGAAAATTGCCCTAGAATAGCGAGAAATTATTCTCCTAAAGAACTGTACTTAAAAAACAAAGGATAAATAATTGAATAATAAATCCATACCTGTATACATGCATGTCAGCATTAACCCCAAGGCTGCCATAGCTCTGTGGGGGCTGTGTACATTCACTCTGTCAACACTCAGTTTAACTAAAGATTCACTATCCAGCCTAGAAAGTTGCTCTGAAAGAAGGAGTCGCTCTAATCCTCTCAGGACACAATGATAAATAATGGATGGAGTGGACTCATCACTTCCTGACACCATGATCCCACACATCTGAAATAAGCAAGAAAGGAATCTAAAAAACAACTGATTGTATTTAAGTGAACTCTGACACCAATATACCAGTGCAGATACAGCAAAGAGAAAACAATTAATGTACAGTCGTACAAAGGAGAATTGATGTTGTCTTCTTAATCAAATCCCTTCTGGGGGGAGGGGAAGGAGAGGTTATTTTACAGTAACTTGAGTTCTTTGAGATGTTTAATCCCTCTGGGTGCTCCACTATAGGATGTGTGAGTGTTCGTGACTGGAGCATGCAAAGCCGTGTTGGAGAGTCCATGTCTGGATGAAGCAGCACCTTGGGCCTCCATATGAAGACACAGAAGATGGCTCAGACTTGCTGCCACTCAATTCCTTCTTGACTGTGAAGCAGAGCCTCCACAGGTAATAGGAAGGAGTGCAGGAGACAGAGGACCCATAGGTATAAAACATCTTGTAGGAGTCAAGCTCCTGTAAAGAAAGTAACCTCTCCTCCTTTTTCAAGTATATATCCCTATGGGTGCTCTTCTGTAGGAGACTCCTAAACAGCTAATCAGCAAAAAGTTGGGTACTTAGGAGGAAAGTCCAAGACAGTCCAGAAGACTGCATCACTGAAGGCAGCACCATCCCTGGTAGTACAGAATTCCTGGACCATTTGTAGGCAGATCTCTCTGGAGGCATGAGGTTTCGGGTAAAACATTAGTAGGTAGATCTTTTGGGTAATATTATTCCAAAGAGACCATAGGAAAGAAGTGAGGATGGGGATACAGTGTGACCATATCACTACAGTAAGTAGTAGATGACAGGTCTGCCATAGTTCTCCCATTCATCTAGCTAAATGATGGCTATAAGGAACAAAGTCTTGAGGGAGTGGTGGAGGAGTTCAAAGGAGGGTTTCTTCAGCGCACTTAGGGCCACGTTAAAGGTCCTACTCGGTATCCTTGAGGAATCTGGCCATAGACGATGGGCAAAAAACTGAGAAGTCTTCCATGTGTGAGTGGAAGGCTATGATAGTGGCCAAATGTATTCTGATTGAGCTCATTGACTGACCTCGTTCCTTTTAATCCAACAAGCAGTACATTTTTGAGTGGAACCTGTGAAGCAGGAGAAAAAAAGAAGAGAACACCAGGAATGGAAATGTTTCCAATTCTGAAGGTGAGTTTTGCAAGTACTAGATTTCTGGCTTGATGGGTAACTCACTGGACCTTTTCCAAACAGGAGAAGAACACAGAGAACCATCCAGGGACCATGCACTCAAGTTAAAGAAGGAAGGGTTCTAGGTGACTGAGCAGTACTGGGGAAGAGGTTTTCACAGAAGTCCATAACAGCTGGGCCTTCAGCTCCTTCGGCATGAAAAGGGCCTGCAAGAGAGAAATCTGCAGGGTGCTGGAGGGCTACGGTATATGGAAATCTGAGTTGGTACTGGAGCCTGGAAAGTGGTCAGTGCTGAGATGGTGAGTGCTGTACCAGAGAGAGGCCTTTAAAGAAACTTCTCTGACTTCAGAACTCCAGTGCAGAGACGTGACAGTAACAGAGCATGGAGTGGAGCCTGTGTGCTGAGAGGTAGATGGCTCCCTATGTTATCTATTAGAAGAATTCTCCACACGCTGCTTCTTAAGCGGTATTGATAGCTCGCCAATGGACTTGTATGCAACCATATGTACTCCTTGAAAGATGTGAGGTCTCAGATTGGTGTTTATGCATGACCTACCTCTCTTCCTTGTTTCCCCAGAAGAAAAAGAAATCTCCTTCCCCTAAGTTGTCCTAAAAGATTCTGAGGGTATAGGTGGAGCAGCCTGTCTGGTTGAGGCCAATGTACAGAAGGGAATGAGGCTCCTCTGGGGCCAATGAGTATTTCATTAGAAGGAGCTTTCGCCTAGCATCCCTTTTTTCTGAGACCTGCCTTTAAATCTCATACTGATCATTCACTTTGATGGGACCTGAGTGTCTCTGAGGCAGCAGAGGTAGCTCGAATGCCTGTCAACTACAAGGAAAAGACCTTTGGCAAAGTTAAATCCCATTGTTCTTCAGCATAAGCTGGAACTGATGATGGGTCAAAAACAGAGGACTGGAAAAAAAAAAAAAAAAGGAGGGGGAAGCGGGAGCTCCTTCTAGACCCATCTTTGTAAAAATCAGAATGAGAAATAAAATAACTAAAAATAAAAATTTAGAATCTTTGTCACTATGTTAAGAAAGGCAGGAAGCTGAGAATCAGCAGATGCACAATTGATCTGTCTCAAGCTGCAGACAGATGAGAAGAAACTGAGTCGCATTGTTGTGACAGGCTGCTCCCCAAATCCAGTCAGGTGTGCCACTATGACCCCTCAAACCCCGCTCCTGAACCCCAATTTGCCTCACTCTGCTGGGTGACCACTCACTCCTGAGTCAGTCCACACCAGCCACTTGCGTGTAATTGGTCCCAGGCAGTGGGTGTAAATCCACTAGCCACACAAGCAAGCACACACCCAACCCCAGACACTATACTGGGAGCCACTGCCTTACAGAGATTGGGTCCCTCTCCCAGTCACCTTAGTCTCAAATCGATCCTCCTAACAAAGTGGATTGTGCCCAGCCTTCCACATCCACACCCTCTAAAGATCACACAGCTTTAGATAAAACAAATACTAGTTTATTGATCAGAGTCCGATTTCAAGTGAGAACATGGCCAATCAAGGCAGAAACATACTATAAATGAGTCAGGAGTGACCACTATCAAATAAAAGGTATAAACTGCATACTAATCTAACATCTCTCTCTAAACTGACCTCAAAGTCCAAGATTATACGCATAGTGTTCGGCGTTTTACTGCCATTCTCTGCCTGTTCCCAGGCAGGGCCCCGATCTTGCTTGAAGTTGGTTGAAGATGGTGTCTTCTCAGGCCAAAGCCTGCAGCTTCCCCCTCCTTCCAATCTCCGTGTCTTTGTTTTTACGAACTCCTGACAGCCCCTCCCCTCGCTGTCCTGTTGTGTGATTCTCTTCACTTCTACCTGAGCCAGGGAGGGTATTAGCATTCCCTTTGACATGTAAATCTCCAGCCACTGTGCTAGAGGGAGTCCGGAGAGTCTGAAACCTGCAACATGCTTCACATCTGTGCATACATTTTGTTGTAGGAAACATGGCACCGAGGTAATCATGTGGAACATGTTCTGAGCATTCACAAAGGAACCTGGTATAGTGTATTTGGCATCAAATCACACAATTACACTGGAAAACGGAACAGAAAAGTTACACGGGTCATGCCCTAGGGCTGCACGGATGTGCATCCCATCACAGGTGTGTCCGTATCTTCTTATGTGCTCTTATTTGGAGGCACAAGGTGCTGCCCTGTGCAGCTGTGGGCCCTCGGGGACCATACGCACTTCCTATAGTGAAGCACCCATAGGAATACATGCGCAAAGAAGAATACAGCTCTTTCATAAAGCTTATCAATGATAATACACCTAAAAAGTAAAACCTAAAAAAATCAGCAGTGCTTCAAGATTGTAATCTGGAGCATTGTGTAATACATACCTGTATAATTCCTGCAGAGAATTCAGGACCCACATCAAGTGGGTAATTCTCTATCAAGTAGAATGCTGCAGCACATATCACTAAGATATGCTGTTGGTTATGGACATTTACACAGCTGTAAATCAAGAAAGCAAATGGTTATATTAATAAAGAAAGGGTTATTTACTGTAACTGTATTTCTTTAAGACGCAATGCAGACCTGTATTCCACATTGGTGTGTGCATGCCCAGAGTACCAGATCTGAAGATTTCTGCCTAGCATTAGCCATAGATGGGTGATGCCTTCTGGCCAAAGCCCCTCCCTGACTACGTGAAGTGGCACTACCACACCCCCCTCAGCTCTTCCACACTGAATGCCCAGAAACTACACTGGGAAGCAAAGGAGATGGCGGATGGGTCGTGGAATATACATCTGCATCACATCTCGAAGAATGAGTTACAGTGAGTTACTGTTTCTCCTCCTTCGAGTAGATGCAGCCGTGTACTCCACTGAGGTGACCCACAAGCACTACCGTCCACGGGGAGAGGCTCAGTCTGTTTGAACAAGGTCTGCAGGACTGCCTTTTGCAAAGTTTGTATCTGCTCTGGATGCTATGGTAATGGCATAATGGTCCTAAATTTATGTAGTGATGATCATGTGGCAGCCTGCAAATATCCAATGTTGAGATGTCTCTTAGAATGCTACTGATGTAGCTTGTGCTCTTTCAGAATGAGCTTGCGCTCACAGAGGGCGTGTAGCTCATGCTGCTTCGTATGTAGGTTATGCAGGAAGTTATCCACTTACGGTATTGTCTATGCTGACGGTGGCAAATTTGCCGCCGTCAGTGCACTCTTCCAGGTTCAATTGAGCAGTCTGTCAAGACTCACTCAATCAATCTCTGGCTCGACACCGTAATTCCAGCCCCGTCAGTGGAGTAGCGCTAAGTCGCCTCGGCAGCATTTCTGGTCGCCTTAGCGCAGTGGGAACAGGGCAGTAAGGGGGCGTTAGTAAGGCGAAAGGAGATACGCAAGGTATTTTACGTACCTTGCATATCTCCCAGCGACTGCCGCCGAAAAGTGTGGCAAGTGTAGACATACCCTTAGAGATTATCTATGAGGAGTCTGCCAGTCCCTTTATACAGTCTCCATGTGACACAGACAAGGCAAAAGCCGAAAGGTTAGTCCTGTCTGAATAAAAGGCCTGACTGTTATCTGATGTGCAAGGTCTTAAGACACTGCTCCTCTGGAGCTTAATGCATTTTAGGAAAAAAACAAGCGAATATGCCGCCTGGTTTAAATGAAACCATGAGACCACTTTAGACACAAATTTCAGATTTGGCTACAATGTTGCTTTATCTTTGGAGAACTGCCATAAAAGGGGCTCTGTCATCAAAGCCATAGCTCACACACTCTCCTTGCAGATGTTATCACCACAAGTAATACAGTTTTTTGACATGAGAGGAAAAGGCCAGGATGCCTGAGGCACGAATAGAGGTGTGTGGCCGATTGGAGTGGACTAAGCCCCTCCACCCACCTGCCAAAGCTGGGTAAGAGCAGGTCAGCAGGGAGCTGTAGCTCTAGGGGCTGAGTATGACCTTATATTATACTAAGTAGACAATGAAGAAAAGCTGCTCCCCTAGTGGCAGGAGCATATAAGCTGGCTGGGGAAGGATGGAAGAGGGGCATGGCCAGAGAGAAGGGCTGGAACCCTGCAGTCAGTTTTCCTCAGGGCCAGCAAGGGTGGGCCCAGTGTCCCAGGGCCTGGAAGGCCAGACTACGCATGGAAAAAAGTGGTTTACACTTTAAAGAAAGAGCATGGGTGTCTGAACCACAAGAAACAATTACGAGAGTCTTTAAAGACTAACAAATTTCTTCGGGCATAAGCTTTCATGGGCTGCAACCCACTTCATCAGGGTGCTCAAGCTAACCTGATGGGTACCACAGCAGAAAAAGTTACAGGTGACTTTGCTTAGGGCCAGCACACACTCACAATAGAGTGGACATGTGCAAGCTCTTCAAGATTATATGTCAGTGGTTTTAAATTGAGGACCCTTACATTCAAATGTAGATGTGGACCCCTTTGGAAATCTTAGTCTGTAGCCCACATGGCATCTGTGGATCACAGATTGAAAACCACTGCTTTATGATATTAAAACAAGGCAGTATTTTCTACTCAAGAGGGACAGATTTATTAAATACGGAGTTTTCTCTTCCTTCAAGCAGGTAACTTTTGCAAATCAAAGCTGAAGTTGGTAGCAAGGGGCACTAGTACGTATCAGCTACGATTATAACATCTCATCTGGGGATAGAAACCTTTAGCTTCCAATCTGAGTGTCTGTTAAATTTCAAAACGGCAATAGGACAGGAAAACAACAGTCATGTGTCTGTTGCAGCTGTCCCCCTGCTGCATTTATTTTCCCTTTGTTGTTTTGTGTGGCCACCCCTCCCGGGCTGCTAAGGGCCATTGCCCAGCCCAGGGAGGCGGCCTTTAGCTCCTTGGCTTAGACCCTGGCTCGGCGTAGGGTGGACAATGCCCAGGAGTGCAAGACTTAAATGGCCTGTTGAGCTTAAGGGCATGAGTCATACCTGTGGCTCAGAACTTTGCCCAGACATGTCCTGTGCTTACCTGCAGTTTTCCCTGCCCTCTCTCCTCCCCTGTAGCAGAGGGAGCCAATCAGAGTTACTGGCGGGAAGCTGCCTAAATTTGCCTTTAAAACCAGACATTTTTGAGTCAGACATCAGAAAGGTTCCTGCTTTGCCACCTGGTCTGATCAGCTAGGGGTTTTTGGGGGGCCCTTTCTCTGCTCTCGTTTAATTTTTGAGCATACCCCCGTTTTTAAACTCCCCTCCCATGAACACCGAATTTTTCCTGTGAGAACTCCTGACTATTGAAAATGAACCGAGCCTCCTCTGCATCCTCTGATGCTGCTGCTGTTCCTGCCTCTATTCCTGCTGCTGTCCTGGGAATTGGTAAGGCTCCCTTCTTGCAAACTCTCCCTGTCCTAGCTGCTGGCCTTGCTTCCCCAGCAGACAGACTCAAGTTAATTCCTTGGTCTGTTCCTGAAACTGTTTCTAACTCCGTGGCTCTCTTGCTGCTAAAGAAAAGCCTGTGCCGCTGCTAAGCTCTGCCTCCGTGTGCTCTGTCCCGGGGCTCCCTGCTTTCAGCTGTTTCCACTGCTGCAGCCACCATCCCCTGAGTCCCCCAGGAGCTGTACCCTGGGCTCACACCACTCTGCCTCTGGGACTGCTCCCCCTGGTCAATAGGATCAGTATAGTATAAGGCGTGCCATTGGGTTTAGTTTCATTAGTTTGTTTAGGTTTAGTTTTGTTAAGTTGCATTTTATTAGCTTGTATACGTTGTAGTGCTGTTAGAATTGAATTCTGTGTCTGTGTTTAGTGGTAGCTAAGTGGGATACTTGTTTGCCATTACCTGTTATATTGTGTGGCCATAGTCAAGCTAGATTAAAGATAACTGTTTTATTGTATTGCTTCTCTCTTTTTGTTTTTTCTTCTTTCTGTTGTTCATTATTAGCATAAGTTGTATAGTTGCTGTTAAGTTGTTAAATAAGTGCCTCTGTGTCTTCATCTCTCCCCGAACACCCCAAGTCCTCCGCTGCTGTTTCCCCCTCTCCCCGAACTTCCCAAGCCCCTTGCTGCCTTTCTTCTTTGATTCCTCTGCGTTTAGCCTGCAGGCTCCTGAAGACTGCTCTGAGCCTCACCCTGCAGGGCTTCAGTGCCTCTTGCTGCATCCCTTGCAGCTGTACTCTTCCCTCCTCCTCTGCCACTGATTACTCACCCCACCCCCACCCCTGTTCCTTAACCCAGCCTCTAGGTACACTCTTACAGACTGCCTGCCACTGCAGTCCTACAAACCAAGTTATTGATTCTCATCTGTACTATTATACTTGTGTACATTCACTAATCACCCTTATTGTGCAATTTTACTGCCATCTCATTCATATTCGTAAAACCCCATTGGTTACCACTGCCTTTACTGTACCTCTACACCTATACCACTGTGATATATTGCTTTTTTTTGTAGAATCGCTAGCCACCAATTGTGACTCAGTGACACCTCTTCATTTTCACACTGCTTAATAAGAGAAACCCCCTCCCCAATTGCCTACTGTGACAAACCCCATACACCCCATTGTTGAATTTTACTGTTTTACATTTTTCAATAAAGATTGATTTGTACCCCACTGGTGTGGTAATTGCCCCCCAAGATCCTCTACCTGCTGGCAGGGACATCATGCAAAAATAAAAGTTGATCATTCACCACAATCTTGAAATCAACTATCCTTCTGATGTTCAAAACTGAAATTTAAAGCTTTTTGCTCAGGCCTATCTATGCACCTGATTTTTAACTAGAATCAGAAACGAAAATCGTAACCCTGCAAGAAGTGTAATTAGTATATTCTCAACCTGAAAGTCTGCCAAGTCTTTTCACAAAGCTTGTTTTACCAACGTGAGAGATCTGGATAAACCAGGATACCTGTACATGCTTATTCTACATCTCAAATTGTTTTCTACATTAAAATGCAGTGAAG
Organism: Pelusios castaneus; assembly: GCA_007922175.1. Lineage (NCBI taxonomy): Eukaryota > Metazoa > Chordata > Testudines > Pelomedusidae > Pelusios > Pelusios castaneus. Next base: position 10,654,674 of record ML685851.1, read on the forward strand.
CACTTACTGTGCTATCCCTCTCAGATTGGAAAGCAAATACTCGCTGATGACTGGAATGAGCTGTTTTGCTGTTTCATCAAGCAGGTCACACTCAAGGATGTAAAGAATTCCATGCAGAGCTCCAATCCGACTTGGCATATGGGTGCTGCGTAGTGTTGATTCCAACAGACGGCTTACGGGCTCGGCCACAGCTTTATCCTAATGCACATAAACAAAACCATGTACTGAAAGCGTTAATAGACTGATGCACCATTCCTATGACTCATTATAACTGGAAAAATTATTATTGGTGATCTAAAGTGCAGCAAATGTGCCATGAACCAGAAGTTTACATAAAACAGTACTTAGACAGCTGAATAAAGTATTAAGAGAGATTTGAACAAGTTAGAAAACTGGAATATTCTGGCTTGCAAATTAGTTTAACTAAAAAGAGTGCATCTATTCTCAGTGTAAACCATTATTCCCTTGAAGATACTTCCACTGATTTATCAGCAATTAAATGGTAAATCACTGCACTAAGATGGTAACATGATGTTGTTATACTTGGAAAAAACCCAAGGAAACCTGTGGCACTTTTAAAGAATAACATTTATTTTTCACATGAGCTTTCATGGTTGAAATCCCACTTTGTCAGATGCCTGAAAGTGGGGAAAAAAAAAAAAAAAACTTACAGTGGAACAAACTTACAGTATGGGAGGGAAGATAAATCCTGTGATTACGTTTCATTGCATCAGGTCAGATTTCTTCAGCAAATCAAACAAACTGTATAGATTCAAACATTTGTTAGTCTTTAAAAGTGCCATAAAACTCCTTGTTTGTTTTGCTGAACTAGACTAAGATGGCTACCCCTTTGATACTTGGAAAAGAAATTCTGTCATAGATATATAATCAGTTTAGGAGCCGTACTAATACTAATGATAGGTATGGTCCACCATCAACACAGTTTAGGATGTTTATATAGTAAGCATCCTTATATGTAGGTTCATGGTCCTCCAAGTTGGTGGACATGTGAGGAAGAATGTTACTATACAAAATAGCGAAGTGTCCATGGACTGCATACAAGGATACTTGGCATGTAAGCATTCTAAACAACATCTATGGGAAATTTTACCGTGGGACCTCAGCCACTGGGACAAACTTTTTCACTTATCTGCTATGGGTGACCACCAGCAGTCACACCTGGACACTGTTTCCTCCCCACAACTTGTAAGTTTAGTCCTTGAGAGTGAACATGGTATTGGAAGATTGAAACAGAAGAAGCAGGTTGTTTATATTGCAGTAACACCCAGAGGCCCCAATCAGGATCTCACTATGTCAGACATTTATAAATGTAACAAGACTGTCCTTGTCCCAAAGACAAGAGACAGTAGGTGGATAGGAACAGACCGCTGTGGGGAAGGGGTACTTGTTCAACAACAAAAAGAGACAATACAGTTAAGCATACCACACCAGCTGCCTAACCACTGTCAACCTTTTTGTACACATCACAGAAGACTGCAAGGAGGGCAATGAAGTGGCTTTATGAAAATTCATAGGGAGATGTTGATGGCAGCTGTTTTGCTGTCAATGAGTTTCATCAATGAAACAAGAATTTTTAGCAGAAGTAGTTGGGTGTTGGTAAAGATTGTTTCTGCATGATATATTGGAGAATGTATTTTCATCTTCCACTATAATGATTTTCAGATTTGGAGTCTTACTGGATCACTGGTCACGCACTCTCTGGTAACAGCAGAAGCTCAATGGTACCATTCACTTTCTACTCATCTGCTATCTACTTTGGCATCCATTCTCTTTTCTCCACGAAGATACTTCTACAGTAATCAATTCACTTCTCAATTTTCTTTCTGCTAAAGTACACAGTTTGAGCTCTTTAAATCTCTCTGTGTAAGGCATTTTCTACAGCCCTTGAATTATTTCTGACTCTTTTCTACACCCTCTCCAATTTTCCAACATTGTTTTTAAAATGTGGACACCAGAACCGGACACAGAATTCCAAAATCAGTTTCACCAATGCCGTATGCAGAGTCAAAAATCACAACTCTATTCCCGTTTATACATCTCAGGATTGTATTAGTTCTATTTGCCTCAGCATTCCTGTCGGAGCTCATGTGACTTGCTTGTCCAGTAGAATGCCTAGATCTTTCCCAGAGTCATGGCTTTCCAGCATACATCATTCCCCATTCTATAGATATAGCTTGCATTCCTCTTTCCTAGAAGCATAACTTTGCAGTTGGCTGTATTAAAACTCCTTTTGTTTAAATGGGCCCAGCTTACTGAATGATCCAAATTGCTCTGCATGACTGCTGTCTTCATCATTATTTATTATTCTGCCAGCTAAGGGTCTGTCTTCTGGAACATTCCAAAAAACAAATCTAGACATTTACAGGACACAATTAAACACACTGGATTTAGCCCTGATTTTAATTGGTAATTTTTTTTTTGAAAGGATGGATGAGAAGTAATTAAAAATGTATAAAATATGTTGGAAACTGACACCATAAGAGCTTCCTAAAACCGCTGAAAACATGCCAGTTCTTTGTGGCAATTCTAGCATCAAATAGTCCTGGCAAATCAAAATTGCACTAAATTCACAGGCTTGCCCCAACTTTTAAGTAACAATTTCTTACCATTCCAAGAACGGCAGCTGCTTTACATATGGCTGGTACCAAATACTGAATGAGAATTTCATCCTCTGATGGATGCACCTTCCGCAATTCTGTCAATGTCGTGTACATCATCTCAAATTGATTCCTTTCTGTAAACAAGTCAGACACTGCCAGAAGCTGTGAACATGATAAAAATAGAGTAGAAATATCTGAAATTATCAAGTCAAAACTTAGACTGTCCCCACTCAATATAATCACTAGCAAAAAAATAATCCAACTCGTTTTATTGTGATATGTGCATAAAAGGGCTTAATTTGAAAGCTACAGTAAAATCAGATATCGCCTAATCAGACACTGGCTTAAAGAGGATCAGTCAAACTTCAAAAAGAAAGAATTTAAGCTAGTAAAAAGACATTGCCACACATTTTACAATAAAACATTTCAAGTCAGTTCTTCTTACATACCTTCTGAAAGCAGAGTTTAGGATTCTGTATCTCTTAAATAATAGTAACACAACACGCTCCCTGCTTTCTTTTAGGAGTTGTGGTTACAGGATTAAGCTATATACCCTGAAAGAATTACATGGAATGTCCAGTCTAACATGCTGAGTTTCTCAGTCTTGAATATGTATAGTGGTGACATCCCAAACATATCTTGATGCTCTTTTCGACCAGCCAGGTATTTTTACTATTAATCACATATCCCTGATGAGGAATCAGAGAGACTTACCTGTACAATAACTTGGATTTAAGATACGTTCTCAATACGTATTCCATGTCTGTACACTTGTGCCCCAGACCAAGATGGGGATGTTTTGGCCAGTAGTGCCCATTGGGCCAGGCCTGTGCCCTTCACGACCTTGAGGACCTCATTTGGGGGCATAAAGTACGTGGAGTGATCACCCAACCCTCAGTTCCTTCAACAATGTGGAATTCTGGTGTTAGACACTGCAATAGCCGGGAAAGGAAGGTGGGCTGTGGACTACATACAGATATCTGGAAGAGCTCCAGTCACTGTATCAGTTAAATAACTTCCCTTTTTTCTTCAAGAGCTTGTCTATATGTATTCCACATCTACTGATTCATAAACAGTGGACAAAAACAATGAAGAAGGGTACTTGGATTCTTACTAAAAGTATTATTACAGAACAGCTCTACCAAATTAAAGCCAATAAGAGAGCTTAGGGCTAGTCTACATAAGAATTGCAGGGATGCAGCTGTACCACAAGTTCTCCCATCAGCTTAATTACTCCACCTCCCCAAGCGGCGGTAGCTATATCAGCTGCATTGTCCAAACCAGCACTTAGGTCAATGTAACTTATATTGCTCAGGGGGGTGGATTATTCACACCCCTGTGTGACTTAAGTTTTGCCAAAGTAAGTGTTAGTGTGTACAAGCTCTTTGTAAAGCTATGCATCATCTTCCAACTAACTATCTTACATATTTCCAAACAAACAAACAAACTGCAGAAACTGCTTGTGCTCTTGTGTAATGAGGTGCACTAATCTGCCCTGGATATACATCTGTAGAGCAGGTTCTCTCTACATCCACTAACCAGACAGCTTTCACATCATGAGATTCCCATTAAGTACATGAGGCAAACATGCACCAGACATGGAATACATACAGACAAGCTCTCAAATAATAACTTCTTTCTCCTTATCCTTCTGGCTTACAAAACCAACAACGAAATTAAAATAAGTAATTTTGGGGTCCAAAGGAAGGTTACTGTTTGGCAACACTATGAAACCAATTTTTCAAAATTGCACAATACATTATTTTTGCAGCAAAAGTGTCTCATCCTAACATTTTGTAAGTCTATGAATAATTGCCTCAATTTATATTATCTTGAAAGTTTTAGTGGATATCATTCCCCAGTTCCTCTTCCCTCAAGAATCCTAGATTTCATATACATTTAGTTCTCTCAGTTCCTCTGCTTTTTAAATTTTCTCTTTCGTTATATTGTAAGGCAAACACAGAATCCTTAACTCTAGTCTTAGTTGGTAGGCAAGTAAAGGAAGAATTTATTCTCAAATATTCTTTTTATAGCACATTTATTTGTAACTTAAGTTTACACTTATTCTACTATTCATGAGTGCTTGAACACCTTAATATATTTTAATCCAAAGCCTTCCCATTGAATTTTAAGTTACCACCATGGTAGAAGAATAGCTTATTACATCAGTGACAATGCACAAGTCAGTTTTTCTTTATATTTGGAAAAGCTACTTTATAAACTCTCTGAAACCTCAAACATATCATGAAGTGCACTCAATTATGGCACAGAATTTATTTTTTAGACTTACTGATCGCACTACTTCACTAATCAGAATGACTGGTGTTCTTTTGGTAGGATTTGATGGCAATATCCACTGACTGTACAATTCAAGCAAGAACTGTGAGCAAGAATGTATATCAACTCCAGCCCGGTGTTTCCTGCAAATTACAATGAGCAAAGAATGACAAATCACTACATTAGTACGTCTTTCACAGCACTTAGAAAAGCAATCCTTACAGGACATTCACTTTATAAAAGGGAAAAATGGCTACAAACCTTCTCTAACTGATGTTCTTCAAGATGTGTTGCTCATGTCTATTCCAAGTAGGTGTGTGTGCGTGTACCATATGCATAGTTTGCCAGAAGGCTTTTCCCCTAGTAGTACCTAAGGATTGACTCTGGTGACCCCTGGAGTTGCACCTCCATAGCGCTCTATATAGGGCCCTGCCAAACCTCCACCTCATCAGTTCCTTCTTTCTGGCAGGCTCTGACACAGGGGTAAGTGGGTGAGTCTTGGAATAGACATGAGCCACACATCTCAAACAACAACTACAGAAGGTTAGTAACCATTTTGTCACCTCTGAGTGCTTGCTCATGTCGATTCCAAGTAGCTGACTCCCCAGCCAGATTGCAGGAGGTGAGTTTGGAGCTCAGAGTCCAACAAATTGAAGCACTGCTCTGCCAAAAGAGCATTATCTCTGGCATGCTGGGTAACAGCACAGTGAGCAGCAAAGCTGTGAATACTTAACACTGCTGCTTTACAGCTATCTTCAATCAGTATCTGGGCCAGAAAGGCTGCAGAAGATGCTTGTGTTCTGGTGGAATAGGCCATTAACTTGGGGGCAGGCACATATGCTAAATCATAACAGGTTCTGATGCACAACATGATTCACAAAGAGATCCTTTGAGAGAAAACTGGAAGCTCCTTCATCCTGTCTGCAACTGCTATGAAGAGCTATGCTGTTTTCCTGAACAGCTTGATTCTTTCAACGTAAGTCAATGCGTACCTGACATCCAGCAAGTGCAGCCTACACTCCTGACTATTGATGTGTGGCTTCAGGTAGAAGACCGGGAGGAAGATGTCCTGATTTGCATGCAAAACCACTTTTAGAAGGAAGGCTGGGTGGGGATGAAGCTGTACTTTGTCCTTAAAATTAGTATACGGACACTGTGACACGCCTTGAGTTCAGAAACCTACTCCAAGACTAAACTAATTAACAACTATTTACAACTATTTTACAAGTTCCAAAACTATTTTACAGGTACTCCTAGGAGAACAATGGCTAGACTTCCAAAACAAGAGCAGGCTTCTAGCAACCGTCACAGGCAGTAAGAAGGAACTGGAGAGGTGGAGGGTTAGCAGGGCCCGATATAGAGGATCATGGAGGCACAACTACAGAGCTGAGTCAAAGGGTACTACAAGGGGAAAAACTTTCTGCTGACTTGTGCATGTGGCGCATATATACAACTACTTGGAATCAACATGAGCAAGCACTCGAAGAGCATATGATTCTCTTTTAATGAATTAAAAGACACAAGAACTATTAGCAATATAGTCAAATTCCAAAGGGGTAGCCGTGTTAGTCTATTGTAGAAAGACAACAGAGTCTTGTGGCACTTTTAAAGACTAACAGATTTATTAATCGCATGAGCTTTCGTGGGAGAAAATCCCACTTCGTCAGACGCTTTGACGAAGTGGGATTT
>ML685851.1:10661660-10739938 GCA_007922175.1 Pelusios castaneus
AAATCCCACTTCGTCAAAGCGTCTGACGAAGTGGGATTTTCTCCCACGAAAGCTCATGCGATTAATAAATCTGTTAGTCTTTAAAAGTGCCACAAGACCCTATTAGCAATATAGTCTTTTTAATGACAAAGGAAAAAACCAAGTGACCTGGAATTGATAGGAGAGGTTGGTGGTGAAGAAGGAGCAGGCATATCAATCTCATCTTCTTCGTCTTCATCCCACTCCTCTTCTCTCAATGGAGTGATGTTATTTCCTAGCCACACGGAGTGTATAGAAACCTTAAATACCAGAAAACATTAACTTGAAAAGTATTTCAGAATCAAATTAGAAGTAGCTAGAACAAAAAAATCTACAACAATTTTTTCTATTTAAAAGAGGTGAGCAAAAATACCGTACAGTATTTCAATATACGTTTATAAAAGCTTTACACCATTCTATTAATTTTTATAGTACCTCATATATTGCATGTGTGTTGTGCTTATATGGCTGCAAATTACCCTGTCAGTTCACTGAAAATACAAAACTTGTTTCTAAAAATGTATGGCATAGTGAATTTACAGTCACAAGAGTGAGTTTACAGTCATCACTCTTATCTACACTTAAAGTACATTAGCACATATTCATTAAGGTATAACTATAATAAACTCTATCTCGTCTGGGAACCCATATATGTAGAAGCAAGTCCCAAACTCTTAATTCTCTAGCCAAAAAATACTTTAAAAAAATGTTTCCTTTATTTATATTCCAGTGTCAAACTAGAAACAATTTAGAAAGTGCTACTGCTGTGAAATTAAAGAGGACAAGGGAAGTTAGTAAGTGCTGGTTCCACTGCCATTTCCAAAAGTTTAGAAACTTAACTGGGTTCAGCTAATTGCAACTACTTTGCTAATTTTTGAGAAACATTTGTTAGGATAGAGAACTGGTTAGTCAGAGTTTGAATGATCATATGTTTAGAACAGCCAAGACTCGAGTAATATGCAGTATCAATGGACTTCTGCTCTAAGATATATACAGTGGCCCTGCTGCCTTCACTTAGATGTGTTTGGATGAGGAAAAAATAGACCAGCATGAAACTCAGGTATCATTCCTCAGGGTTTTGGGGTTTGTTTTTTGTTTGTTGGGGGCGGGGGGGGATGTTTGAATATGTGTGAATCTCATCTAGTATGCTCAAATGGATTTTGCATTCTGATTTTGGGGACTAACTAAATTCCAAATGCAAAGTGCCTAACTGAAATGATCTCACTGTAGAAAATGTTGGGCTGAAGCTACGGGGAAAAAAAATTAAGCCCAAACTAAAATCTGGCCAGTGGTTCACATAAAAGTTGGGACAAGTTGACTGAAAGGTTAATGAATCTTAGAAAGCCAAATGAAAATTTTTAGCTTATAACTAAGTCCAGAATAAGCCATTTTCTTTTGTTGCAGGTTTTATTATAAAAGTTTCATACTTAATATAAAAGATTGAGTGCTCTCCTAAATTTTCTGTTATACCATTCCTACTCAAGTATAGGAAAATATCACCGCTCTTATGTCTAGCTTCTGACTGAAAATATTTTTCTTTAAATGAGACATTCAATTATGAAACTGAAGTTGAAGCAAATGTAATCTACAACTGAAAAAGACAATTTACTAACTTTTCATAAGATATGTTGCTTTTGTCCATTTCATGCTGGGGAGTGTGTGTGTGTGTGTGCGTGTGTGTGTGCACGCCCTGTGCACCAGTGCTGGAGAAATTCCCCTCAGGGGTATCCATAGGGCCTGCTCTAGTGTCCTCTGCAGGGGTGCACGTATGCAGTTGACACCCCTCCCTCTCAGTTCTTTCTTGCCGGAACTCCGATGGAGGGAAGGAGGATGGGTCATGGAATGAACACGCTTCAAAGAACAACTGCTAGTAGCCATCTTTTCCTTGAATGCTTCCTCATGTCCATTTCATGCTAGGTGACACAAACAGTACCTCTGGAACTGGGCCAGGAGTTCGTGGATGTTCCAACTGCAATACCGCCTAGCCGAAGACTGTGTCCTCCTGGGTTTGCTGTATGATTGAGTGATGGGATGTGAAAGTACATACCAAGGACAAAGTTGCAGCCCTGCAAATGTCCTGAATTGGGAGTTGGGCTAAGAAGGCCTCTGAAGAGGCTTGAGCTCTCATCAAATGGGTCGTTAAGAGTGGCAGGAGATGAGACCATGCCTGCTCGTAACACTTATGGATGCAGGAGGTAATCCAAAAAGAAATTCTCTGCTATGAGACTGGCAGATGTTATGTTTGCTCAGGCCACTGCTATGAAGAGCTGTGTGGACTTCTGGAGGTTTTAGTTCTCTGTATGGAAAACCAACACTCACCTAACATACAATAAGTGTAGCTATCTTTCCTCACTAGAGCCATATGGCTTTGGGAAGGACAATGGCAGAAAGTTGTCCTGACTGACATGAAAATGTGACACTGCCTTTGGTAGAAATGCATGATGAGGTTGCAGCTCAGTCTTACCTTTGTAGAGTACAGTATAGGGGGCCTCTGAGATTAGGGCCTTGATTTCTCAGACATGCCTCACTGATGTAAATTGCCACCAGGAAAGTGATCTTCCAAAACAAGAGAAGGAGGGAGCAGGATACCATGGGCTCAAGGGGAGCAGGGGCCCAGTGAGCCTGGACAGGACCAGACTGAGATCCCATGGAGAGACTGTATCTCTGACCTGCAGGAGAGCTTTTCCAGGCCCCTTAGGAATCAGATTGTCATGTCACGAGTAAAGTTTGAGGTGTCCTGGATGTGCAAGTGGAAAGATGAGATGGCTGCTAGGCGCACCCTGGGACAAAAGTACCAGACCCTGCTGTTTCAGGTGGAGTAAGTATCAAAAAATATATAGTGATGCTTGACATGGGAAGAGATCACGCTCCCCTGCCCAGCAAGAGAAACGTTTCCATTTTGCCAGGTACGTGGTCCTAATGGAAAGGTTTCCTGCTCTCCAGTAAGACTCTGGAACTTTCAGTTTGCTGCACTAGGCAGAAAAATTAAGTAAACATGATTTTCAATTGTGGGAGGATGGGGGAAGAATCATATTGAGTCAAAATGAGTGGGCATTTCATTTCCATTATGCCTTTTTTAAACCTTCCATGCTCTCATAGTCTACTGTTCTTTGAAAACTAAACAAGAAAAGTAAACTTCTTAAAATGGATGTTATGGAGCATCTTTCAAAAGACGTCCCAGAGAAACTGTAAGAACTTTAATAATAGTTATGTTCAAAAAAGCATCATTGGGATTGTTCAGTGTCTCTGAAAAAAACCGCCCACTTTCATTTGGGTGCCTAGTTATTTTTTAAAAGTCTAAATTTTGGCACATTTGGAAATTTTGGCCTCACTGTAACATATTTACAGCACTGCTTACTTACACTTTTGTGAAGCATCATATTAATCTCTGGCACATAAGAAGAAAAAGTTTGTCAGTTTGCTCAATGAGAAGTCAAAATGATTCTATATTTCTTTGTGAATACAGTAAACTGAGACCAGTACCCAAAATGTGACTTGTGTCCTTGCTTAGCTTATCACTGATAAGTCTGTGAAATCAGAAATTAGATGAAAATTATTTTTGTTGCTGCATAACACAGAGTACAATATAGCTTGAGGACTCGGGTATATTGGTTCAAAACCACTCAAACATCACACAGACCAGCTCCAATTCTTCTAATTTACGTTTAAAGCATCATTTCTCATGATAAAGAAGCTCAGTCACAATTTTGAATTTTAAAGCAAAACAAAAAACAATAAATTTTTAAAATACAAGTGCTCTAAAGGAAGAGAGGAAAACTAACAAGTTAAAAACATTACATGGGTCACAATTAGAAAGAGTTCTTTTCTGATCTCAACCTAGACTACAAAACATAATTTTACTCCAGTTCCTTAAGCAGGAAATGATATTATTTCTATGACTTCTAACTTGTAAAACAAAATTTGTGAACCACTAGTCTGCCTAAATTAGTTTTATCTTCCCTAAGTATGTTTACATTCTTTATCCCTTCCCAAAGTTTCTAAGAATTATTCACAAAAAATTTTGCTTTTTCACTTTCATGATTAAAATGGTGCATTCTTATTTGTTCTATATCATGCAAGCAGCAGCAGTAAAATAATTTGTATGCTAGAACGTCCAACTAGGAAATTTAACTGTATTAAGGTTAGTAAAATTAGCTGGCGTTATATAAAGCTAGAAAGACCTTCACATCCATACACAGAAAGGCTTCCCCCCATTAAGCTAATCTTAATATTTATAAATATTTTATATGTATCTATATATTATACACACACACACACGCACGCACAGAATATCCACTTATAGCATTATACTCACAACAATCAAGGCTATTTAGGTCATTGTTTCCAGTGTGAACTTTGTTTTCAGAGGCTTGCAAACTGGAAATAAAATTCAATCCAGGCAGAAAAACGGCACAAGATCTGAGTCCACAAGCTAAATAGCTCATTTTTTTTGTTTGAACTTCTGTTTGACAGTAAAGGAGGGCATAGATGGATGAGGGAATGAATAAAGAGTGTGGAAAAAAAACCATTTGGCCATTTTAATTTTTAAGGGCGTGGAGAATAATTCTATCCAATGATTGATCTCTAGATAAGGATTAAATGTTTTATTTTGGGAAAGAAAAGTAAGACTGATATTCAAGTTATTTCTAAAATAAAATTATTGGTCATGAGCAACAAATTCTAATTGCCAGAATATTCACACATATACATAGCTCATTTTGGCAGGGTCATATTTTAGACTGAAAGCTAAATAACTTCACAGACACGTGTTAGTCTAATGATTGAAGTGACTCAATTAAGAAAAACTGAAAGGAAATTCAACACTCAAAAACCCTACCTTACAAAATCTTTTCCCTGCCCCCCCCCACCCGAATGTGTGAGGCTCAAGCCTCTACATCTGAATAACTACATTTCTAGCATTGTGCTAAAATACCAGATGATTGCACAATGTGTGAATAAATTACAGAATAATGTAATGCTCAAATTTTCAATAAAATTACTTGAAATATGTCAAAAGCATTTCATTAAGGAAAGAGCCAAAGATTTTTAAAAGGAAATTAAATTGAATTCAAGAAAAAAATCAGAAAAGTAAATAATTAATTTTCACTCACATAACACAAAAAAACCCTTTCCTGACCAAATAAACTCACCTTTGGGCAGTAATATTTTTGGATATAATTATGACAGATGTGAAATTATTCTGCAACATACCTGAGACACCTTACTGAATTAAATTTATGAACCTTTGCAGTCCATTGTATTAAATGAATGGTTTATATATTATCATGGGCCAGGAATGTATGTGACCTCTAGAGTGGGGAAACCTGGGAATAACAAAGGACTATATTGAATAATATGCTGACTTTTGAAACGAAATGTATTAAGTGGTTTTCCTGGAGAATATCTAGAGGAGTTGAATGCAAATTCCTGGTAATGCAAAACCCAGCCTTTTGAAACTAAGCCCTTATAAGTGAACTCTTGTTTACTGATCCCCTGTTACATGAAGCCAAGATCTAATGCCCAAGCAGTATCCAAAAAAAAACAAAAAACCCTCAACTATTCATGGTAGTTCTTGGTCTGAATCTGAGAGACAGTTACGAACTTATAAACCAGTTGTGGGTATCAGAACCTGAAGTTGGAGTTGGAGTAACCTCTGGTAAGTTTTTTAGGATGCATGCAAGATTTGTCTTGAATATGCTCTCTTTGTAATGGTTTTACCACAGAATAAAATGTGTTTGCATAGGAAGAGCATGTGGTAATGTGTAACTACAGCAATTATGCTGTTAACAGCTCTGGAGAAAAACCAAAGTGCAGATGCTGGCCAGGGAGGTCACAATGGAAGCAGAAAACTGAATGCTGGAAAAACACTCATCAGGAGGGAGAAACATGTGGGTCTCTGATGATGGCTATGGAGCCATGAGACTAGAGTGGGTATCTGCAAAGGGCCACAAAGGTAGAAAAAGGAATAGTTGCCCTGAACTATGACACTAAGTACCTAAAAATAATAGTTGGTAACAAGTTTTTCCTCAGTTAGAAGGTTCACATTGCTAGTCCTACAATGAAATGTTGGTATTATTATAGCAGAACTAACTTTGTGGTAGGAAGTACAAATGCCTTACTAATATGGACAATAATATGGCATACAGCAAGTTAGAATATTGACAATAAAGTGGAAGGAAAGAGGCCCAGAGGTAGACAAAATAAAATCTCATATTTTCCTATTCTTACTTGGAGATACTAATTTAGGCAATTTAGATCTTTTAACAGTAATAGTAATGTTATCTAAATTTAGTATTTGAAACTGAGAAGCTTTGCTAATGCATTTGAGCATTTTCTGCCTTTTTAAATACTATTTTTCCAAATGAGGTTTAAATTTAGTCATGGAATGAAATATTTAAATTAGGAATTTAAACATCAGAATGATTGATATGCCGCTGTACTTGGTGCTAACAAGTATTCAGTGAATCCTAGTAGAGAACTTTTGTTCCTTAGCTAGGAGATACATTTATAACTACAAAAACTTGTTTCACTTTCAGTCAGGATTTAAGATTGTCCTTATTTAACTAAGTCTAAACGGGATGTTAAGCAATGCTTCTTAAATTGGATTTTTGAGAATAAAGACAAAAAGGTTTTAAAAAGTTTGGGCTTGATGTATTAACTTGAACAAACCTGTCCTAGTTTATAGCCCATGTTTCCCATTTCTCGCTCAGTATTGATCTGCAGTAAAAGTTTTTCATGGCTGATAAGACCACCTAAAATAAAAAGACAAAGGACTTTTTAAACAAATGCCCAATAAACCTGAAAACTATTTTTTTTCTACATTATTTGTTCAGAATAGCGTATATGGTAATTCCTATAAATATTTTTCTATCACATATAAGAAAATTACTTTTTTCAGCAAGGAGCCATCATTTAATTCATTGCAGGACTGAAGAATCATCAGTATAAATGACCATTGCACATATACCTGTGGTAGCAGGAGAAAGTGATGGAACAGGGTCCCATGCTTGATAAAAATGGTGAGTGGCAATATTATCTCTTTTAGATATCATTGCTTGGATCTCCTCTTCCACAATTCCTCTGATAACACTTAACTTCCTCCCAAACCTGAAAGCTCAGAAGAAAGCATATTAATGGTTTACAAAATGAAGTTTTTCCTCAACATTTGCCTTTAAAACTTAGTTTGAAAATTATCAGTTTACTATTCTACCTGCATATTCACTTAGCTATTTTAAACGAGTCTGAAATTTTGCCTGAGCCCTGGTTTTATACTGATACTAGAACTCCTATGTTTAGCTTAGAAAAACATGAGGAGCATTCATCAGGAAAAAAGATTTTAGCCATATTTAAAGGTAAGTGTACTTGTAGTGTAGAATTTCATTTGGGGGTACACAAAAGATAATGTGCATATGTACGTACACTCACACGTTTACAACAGTGCTATTCATAAGCTAGCAGATACATAATGTTGTTAAGCTAGCAATCTAAATCCATGTGCTTTTGGAACAGGTGAAAATACCTTGTATCTAGAACTTTTAGAGCTTTATTGCGGGGCTGTTGTTCCAAGCTGCTAACTGCTGGATTGCCTGCAACTGGAATCGTCATTGCACTCAGCACCAAGGAAGTTATGGCTTGTACTGCAAGAACATTAATTTGGGTCCTCTCTGTGTCCTCCTGTAAAGTGAACATACTGCATGTGAATGAAAATGGAAAGTCTTTAGTTCCAGCAAAACCAATGCAATACACCGCATGATTTTACAGGTGCTCTCTTAAGACTCCAGTGGAGAGCAACACATTAAGGACCCTGGCAATGTTCCTGGTGAGAGAACAGATTTCTTCCTCACCAGAAATTAGGTCACCACATCAATCTCCTGAACTATGTCATAGTTTGTATGATACCTCACACTCTTGGGGAACTAAACAGAATTATGATTAAATCTACAGGGAGTCTGATTTTGCTGAGAAATTCACAGTATAGGGAGGCAATTGCGCAGTCTAAAAATATCCATCTCTCTCTCTCTCTCTCCCTCCCTCCTCCCTGACTGGTCTCTTGGTCTTCACCAAAGGAGCTGGGGAGAAGTCGGAAGCCTGATGCTGGACCAGAGGGAAACCTGACAATTATAACTAAGGCCTTTCGTACTCTAAGTTGTCAGCTCTTCCCTGTAAAGTGCCCAGAACTAGATGAACTACACCGAGTTGTGCCTTACCATAACAGGGGTCTTTTACAAAAGGTATTGCAATTTCCTTTCCATTGTTTATAATGCCTCCAATTGCCTTCACTGGTGTAACTGATCATTTTCATGCTATTGCTAAACTGAATTCTTCAATCCTTTCACGGTGAATACATTTCACGCCTTTACTCAACACCACACAGATCTGTGTTACGGCATTTAGAAGATCACACCCTTTACATCTGTGCATGTTAAAATTATAAATAAGCTAAAAATGCAAAAACTCTGATCTGGATTTCAAAAACTGCCCACTTCAGAGCTCCAAAGATGTTAAGACCTCAAGTTTTCTTTTGATGAGTTCAGATTTTAAACTAGAGGTAGGCAAATCTTTTGGCCTGAGGGCCATATCTGTGGTGTAGAGGACCACACACATTGGGACAGAGGGGGAAGGGACGGGACTGGGCGGAGCAGTAACTGGCGTGTTCGGTCATGGAGCCAGGTGCTGCTGCTGGGCCCATGTGGTGGGAGAGAGGTGGTGGCCATGCTCCAGACAGGGCCCTGACACTGTTGGGCCCTCATGATGTGGCATGAGAGGAGCTGGGAGTGGGGCACAGCCGCCGTGCTCGTGCTACGAGGGCGCTGCTGGGCCCCCGTGGTGGGAGAGGGGCGGGGGAAGGTGTGGGGCGAGGAGGGGAGAGCAACTGCCGTGCCCTGATCAGGCTCAGCTGGAGGGCCTGATGAAAGGCTTCCACGAGCCATATCTAGCCCACAGGCTGTAGGGTGCCCACCTCTATTTTAAAGCCTTCTAAAAAGTCCAAGGGCATTTAGCTTGGGGATTCCAGTTCAAGCCTATCATTAATCAGTCATTCCCTAGTACATCTGAACCTTTTCTGAAAATTGTTACTTAAGATATTCACAATTTTTCCCCAATTTTTGCTGCATTCAGCAATCTTTGCCATTCTATGTATTTATCTTAGATACTCATTTCTTCAATTTTTAAAAAAATTACATGGCTCCCATTATCATAGTATCTGGGCATCACCAGTTTTCATGTGCTTACCAATACTATTGCCCTCATTTTATACATGGGAACTGATACACAGAGACTACATGACTTGCCCAAGACCACACAGGAAGTCTGTGGTAGGCAGCAAATTGAACCCAGATCTTCCAAAGTCTCAATCTGTGACTAAGGCCTTATCTATACTGAAAATGTAGATCCGCTCAGTCAATCCTGGAAGTGTTCTCCCATCGACGCAGTAACTCCACCCCTCCAAGTGAAGTAACGCTGCATTAAAGGGAGAGCCCGTCAAGTCGACGTGGCCGAGTACAGACCCGGAGGTAAGTCAAAGTAACTAAGTTGATGGGAGATAAGCATTCTGTGGCATGCATATTGCCTCTCCTGACGACTTAGCCCCGGAGTGAGGACGAGGCCTTAGTCACTGGCTCACCCTTTCTCCCCATTCTGCCTATAGAAGGCCTCTCCTACTTCATTCATATTTATTCTTTTTAATTTATCTTTATTTTCTAAAAAATGCTGTTTGTATTCCAGCACACTGTAAATGTTCAAACAATTTGGATAACCTTGTTGGTTAAATATGCGCCAAGAAAACACATTTAAGGGCCTTATTGATACAGTGCTTTCAAGTTGCCTGCATATGTAAGGAGATGGCCCACATGATCTAGGGTTTTTCCATCTATGACTTCTATGAGTGACTAACTTCTCTGTGCTGTTCCCCAGTGTTTGAATCCCAATACCTATTCTGATTTGCTGTTACAGCCTGACCTGATCCTATGTCATACAGTTCCCTGCATTTAATTTCCGCTCATTCTGTAAGTTCCCCATCTTCAAAGCGTCTGACGAAGTGGGATTTTCTCCCATGAACGCTCATGCGATAAATATATTTGTTAGTCTTTAAAAGTGCCACAGGACTCCTTGTTTGTTTTTCTTTGGGTGAGTTCAAGATTCAACAGCAACAATAACGTGGCTACATTACACACCCTGCACACTTTGTGATATAAATCTTACACCAACATTATTGTACCAAGCTACTTTTTAACACTGAAACAGGAATAGGAAGTATTACACATCTGAACAAATTATTGTTGCTGTTGGTATCTTAATTAGTGCACTTCCTGAGTATGATTAGAAAGATGTAATAATAAGTTTCTTGTAATCTTCCTAGGATTTCTGCTTGTGCTTAATGAAGTTAAACATCTGCATTATCACAATTAGGATTTGAATGGTATTTTTTTCATGTTTCTGTAAATCAAAGATGACTGACTATTTTTTTCTTAAACTTTCTAAAACCATTCACCTGCTGGAAGAAACATTAGCCCAGAAGGTAAATGTGCACTATAAAGGAAGTCAAATTGCAATATTACTGTGGACAATCGTCTGCCTGACAAAGTTAAATTACCAGCAAGGAAAAGTATTTATACTACATAAATGTGTTACCACTGAACAGCTTTACCTCTTGTTGACTTTCTTCTTGGTCCATTACAATTGGCTGAGTTACAAGCACACCAAGTAGAGTAGCCCAGGTCTCTTCAAACTGGGTACGGCTAGTCCACCCTGTGAACATATTCAAAGGAATAAGGCTATTTACCACTTCAATGCAATTATAAACTAACTTTTATTACAAATCCGGAACAACATTTTAAAATGAGATGTAATTTCATAGCTAGGGAGCCAGAAGCCCAAGAGTGGGTGCCCTTGCTGAACCACAGAGAGGGAAGACAGATGTCACTGTCATGAATTGTGACTGGCATAGCTAATCAAGGGATCTTTCTATACAATACAAGGAACATTAGCAGCAATACCAATTCCTAGATTACTAAAATTTCCTTTCATAATTCATAATTAGTTTCAACCCAGATTAAGGTTTTCCTATTTTAGGTTGAGAAGAAATCAGATGTTATACTTCATTTTTGTTTTTACAATCGAGCCTAATTTAGCTGAAGCTAGTATACCAAAAACTTGTTTAAATGACACAAAGTCAAGTGCTCCATCAAGTGTCAAAGACACCAAAAAAATTCCTGCCCTTTATCCAATTTCTTTCTATCTTCCAACACATTTGGGTAAACAGTGATTGCCTGTCTTTTATCATAAACATAGACTGTTCCTGAATCTAAGTTTTACAATTTACATACTTCTGATAAAATATGCACTCAAAAGAGCCAAAAATATTGTCTACTTACCCAATATATTAATTCGATAGATGAACTCTTTAAAGATTTCTTTTTCTTGAAGAAATTCTACAGGGATTTCAGGAAAAACTGTGCCAAAATCACCTGCAGGTTTTGGTGACCAGCCTAGTTTCCAGACCTGTTGAAAAGTAAAAAGGACACTAATTTATTTAAAAATAGTAAGTGTCACATTAATATTACAGCTATGAACATCATATTTGCAATTAAAAATACCGAGATACCAATATGTAAAGACAACCATCGTAATGCACAAAGGATTAATAAAAAGATTCTAAATTCAAACAGGATTTTTATGTGTCTACTATGTATTTTATTGTTTTTCAGCCTGACTGGTAGTCTTTCTCTCAATATTTTAAGCATGTGTCACACAGCTTAGCAATAACAATGAAAAAGTCACTCAATCCTTCCAACAAAAATAAGTGTTATTAAAAAGTGTTTAAACTTTTTATTGTCCGTTTTTAGTAGCAGACTTATACCTCTTTCTTTTTTCAGATAGTGAAACTTTTGCTAAATTAAACACTAAGGTTTCTTTCATACCCTGACATCATTTCAGAAGTAGGTATCTGAATGTGGTAAATCCCAAATTATTCACTTAGAGACCACGTAGAACACCTCACATCAAGCAGAGTCTCTCTCTCTACTCTGGATTAAGATATGGAAATCCTTAGATTGGTTATAAATTTAGTTTACCTGAGTAATAGTACAAAGTACTGACACTAAGCCAGTAGGAAGGGGAAAAAAAGTAGTGACTTATAATAACCAGTTACATTACTTTGACATTTAAAGAATTCCATGTTCTCCTTAAAACCTAACCTGGGTAACTAAGATATTATGCACAAACTCTATTTTTAATGGCTAGAAGCCCATCTTGTCTCAGAGGACCAAAAAGCTCAAGGAAATCTTCCTCCCACAAGGCAGAATTTTAAAATGAGATGTTAAATTTAAATGGAAGTAAGTAAAACTTGGAAGTTCCTTATTTCACATATCAAACTGACATCAGACAAATCTCACATTATTCATTTGGATTACAGTGGTGCCAACCATGTGCAAGGTGCTTTCCAAATCTAACAAAAACTCTTTGCCCTCAAAAGACTTAGATTATAAATCAAACATATCTACTCTCCCCCAGTCCTTCATATGAATCACATACTTTTACAATTTCCAAAGAGGCAGCCATGTTAGTCTATAGCAGAAAAACAACAGAGTCCTGTGGCACTTTTAAAGACTAACAGATTTATTTATCGCATGAGCTTTTGTGGGAGAAAATCCCACTTCGTCAGACACTTTGAAGACATCTGACAAAGTGGGATTTTCTCCCACGAAAGCTCATGCGATAAATAAATCTGTTAGTCTTTAAAAGTGCCACAGGACTCTGTTGTTATACTTTTACAATAAATCCTCTATCTAGCCACTGTTAGCTGACAGTACCACATAAGCAGTTTTGAGGAAGGATTTGAAGGAGAGGCTGTGGCCTCACAGATTAATTAAGGGAAGTTTTTCTACATGCAAAGGATGGCATAAAAAAGCACAAAGATGGTTGTGAGAAGTGAAAAAAGCTTTTGACTTTGGTGGCAAGGAACACCAGTTTATGTAGATTCAGAAACAAATACTCTCCCCCAACACCTAAACATGTTTTGGATAATTCTGCTTTGTACCTTTAATTAAAGGGTAAAGTCCTTTAAAAATGTTTATGAAATCTTGCACCAACTCTGAAGTATTTCTCTATCCATTTTACAGCTATTTTAACTAAGCACTAGAAGAGCTGAATATCTTGCCCAGTGTCACCCATTAGTCAGCAGAAAATTTGAAAAGAATCCAAGAGTCCTGACTTGTTCTAACTACTAGATGGCACAGATTCAAACAGAATCACAAGGAACTCGAAGGAGCTCATAATTCTAACTCTCACTGCACAAAAGTCATTCCTATTGGAAAATATTTTTAGAGTTAGTATTGCCAGGTACAATTAAAAAAAAAAAAAGACAAAAAAGAGGACAGCCATATCTGTGTGTGAAGACTGAAGATTTAGCAAATTATTATATTAAAAAATGGACTGTATTTTCCTCTAGTGTGGAATGAAAGCACAATGCACCTACCAAGGGAGGTACTCTTGTGTAGCTGTTTACTAGAGGCAGTCTACCCAAGCTGATGATGATGTTCTTAAGAACGGGAGTGAGAAATGCTGGGATGCGATTGTTTCTCTTATGTCCCAATGCTAAGACAGTCTGTAAACACTCCACCATTTCAGCCACTATTTCACAAGCTGTTGTAATGTATTTCGCTTCTGAGTTGAGAGAAAAACAAAAGAAGTTCAGTGTAAAATATTGTGAATATATACAGATCTAAAGGTGTAAGAGGACACAAAAACTCCAGTGAGAATAACCCTACTTCTCCCAACTAAAATGGAGTCTCAATGTAAGATGAGTCATACCATAACAGTAAATCCTAGCCCAACCTACAGACTTTTACTCCTACCCAATACAACGCAATGCTGGAAAAGCAGTATTAAAATGCTGAAATTGGCAGCCTTCAGATAGTTGATAGTTTCTGTCCACATGCAACTTAAAGTTCTTGTAACATTTTTCAAAGAGTCTTCCATCGGCACAGCGTCAGAATTGCCCAGAGCAAACCTAATCAAGACCGAACTGCAAATGGCTGCTATGGACAGAGAAGCATTGTACAAAGTTCCCAACTTTCCAACAGTCGTGCAAGCTTAACTTGGTGTTCTCAACAGGGAGAATTTTTTGAAATAATTCCCTAGTGTAGATAAGACTCAGAGTACTGGTTGATCATAGGATGACTATGAGCCGCCAATGTGATGTGGCTGTGAAGAAAGCTAATGTGGTTCTAGGATGTATCAGGAGAGGTATTTCAAGTAGAGACAGGGAGATGTTAGTGCCGCTGTACAAGGCACTGGTGAGACCCCATCTGGAATATTGTGTGCAGTTCTGGTCCCCCATGTTTAAAAAGGATGAATTCAAATTGGAACAGGTGCAGAGAAGGGCTACAAGGATGGTCTGTGGAGTGGAAAACCTGCTCTACGAGTGGAGACTCAAGAAGCTTGGCTTGTTTAGCCTAACCAAAAGAAGGCTGAGGGGGGATATGATAGCTCTCTATAAATACACCAGAGGGATAAATACCAGGGAGGGAGAGGAATTATTTGAGTACCGCACCAATGTGGACACCAGAACAAATGGTTATAAACTGTCCATCAAGAAATTTAGGCTTGAAATTAGACGCAGGTTTCTAACCATTAGAGGAGTAAAGTTCTGGAATAGCCTTCCAAGGAGAGTTGTGGGGGCAAAAACCATAACTGCTTTCAAAACTGAGCTTGATAAATTTATGGAGGGGGTGGTATGATTACCCTATTTTGGAAATTGACTGATATTTGGCTACGTGTGGTGGATTTACAAGTGGCCTAAGAGGGGAGAGTACATGGGGTGGGTTCTGAGTTATTACAGAGAATTGTTTCTTGGGTAACTGACTGTTGAGACTTGCCCACGTGCTCAGGGTTTAACTGATCGCCATATTTGGGGTCGGGAAGGAATTTTCCCCCAGGGCTGATTGGCCTGGGCTCTGGGGGGGTTTCGCCTTCCTCTGTAGCACAGGGCATGGTTCACCTACCAGTGAATTCTCTGTATCTTCAAGTTCTTAAATCATGATTTAAGGAGGTAAATAACTCAGTCATAGGTTGGTGGCCTATTGCTGGAGTGGGTGGGTGAGGTCTGGAGGCCTGCATTTTGCAGGAGGTCAGGCTAGATGATCATACTGGTCCCTTCTGACCTTACAGTCTATGAGTTAATTGTTTTAAATTGGTAATAATGAGGAAAATCTAGCAATTTTTCTACACGTTACATAAGACTGCATGCAAACAAACTTCACTGCTTGCTTACTTTGAGCATTTGAATCAACTTCATCCTCACTGATTCCTTTTGAAGTATTCTTCTTCCTTTCCGGACTAAGAAGCTGGTTTCCAGGTTCAATTGCAACTAAATTAGATAAAAAGAGAGAAACATTAAAAAATCTATTACCATTATATTTCTCAATTTTAATCCTTTTGTCCCCCAAATTGGATTGGCAATATATCTGTCAAGTTCAAACATAGATAAAAAATAAGTTAATTTACCAAATGTGTTTCCACCATGGAAAGAAAAGAATTCAAAAGATTGCTAGACAAAATTCTTCACTCCTTTAAGATTCTTAGCATAGGATCAAGTAAGGTTTACCAATTTATTCAGAAGCATTCCCACATTTGTGCAAATTTAACTCACCTGCTTCTATTATAAATCTGACACAATTAATTAGGGAGCAAGCCTGTGTCACATACGCTGCAGAAGCCAACAAATTCCAGAGAGCAGGCTGCTGTAGTGTCAGGCAGCAGCATTCCAAAGCAGCTTGAAGATCTATACTTAGCGGAATCTGTTCATGTATTAAATGCCATGACAGTGCCTGTACAAAAAAAAAGTTATCCATTATACCAAATTGCCCCCACATACAGAAGTATGAAATCAAATTATTTTTATCCTCATAATTACATATATTTGCCACTACCAGGACTAGTATGATTCATTCTTCTTATCACAGTATAATAGCATGTCACCAGTTTTAGAAAGTTTGAACAGGAAAACGTTATAAGCACTCTATTGAGCAAACTACCGTGTTTAATCATCTCGCCAACACGCCTCACAGTGCCATTCTCCAAGCTGCCGAGACCTCCCTGCCCCTCCAATAGACATTTTCCTCAGTTGCTGTGAGAAGTGTCCCTTGAAAAAACTCAATTTTCCTTGTCCCATATCCTCTGGTCTATTCTACCTGATACCTAAAACATACCCTGACACAATAGAATAATCGCTGAATTAAGTAGTATTGGAAACTGATGCTTATTCCTAACCTAGAGCTCAGAAACGTCACTAGATCTACAGAGCTCCTGTTGACTCTTCAAAGTTAAAGGGAAACAGACAATTCTGTTGAATCTTTCATTATGCTATCTCTTACCTCTACTGACATTACTACAAACTTCAGGATGTCGTTCTCTGTGTCAGTTGGAATACAGAGAGATGCTGGTAATTTAGAGAGTAACAACAAATACTGAGCCAATGCACGAGAAAGTCTCATCACAGTCTGATACACCATCATGTCTCCTATAAAATAAAATAAAGTAAAATCTAGACACTCAAAATAAAACCTATCATGGTTAATAATTTCTTTAACAGGCAAAAAAAATTGGAGAAAGTCATTTTACTGCTGAGAATCTTTGATCCCATTAGAGAACTGACTTATTGAAATAACATTACTATGCAATACGAGAAGAAAATTAGACTTTTGTTTTATATTACCAAAGATATCGCTTAGCTTGTTCCAATAGGCTGAAGTCTCCACTGGCTGCAATGGCTGAAAAACTTGATGACTGGCAGGAAGTTTTTGCACAATGGTAGACACATGATCTAGAGTTACCCTACGGGCAGTTTCAAAGAGGCTGCTCTTCTGGTTTTCTGTGATTTTATTCATGCCAAGGCTTAAACAGGGAGCTAACAAGCTTAAGTTGAACTCCTGAAATCACAAATGAACACATTTCCATAGAGAAAAGTAATTAAAATATTTGGGTCATACCATGCAAATTAATATAGCAATAAATTATTAGAGCCATATTATGAAAGAACTATTGTGATATCACAGTTAAGGTTGATGTTAAACGCTTAAAACCAGATTCCAACTTTATTGTGTGTGAAAACCACTGTCTGTCCCAAATTATCAGCACCTCTTCTGAATAAGCCTAGCATTTTCTGAGAGTTTTACTGCATTAGAATTTGGAAACTAACCAGTTTACAGATGGGAATCTGAGGGAAGGAAAGAGTAAGATCAAAAGCATCCACTAATTTTCGGCGTCTAATTTGAGACTTAAAATTCCCAACAGCTTTCAGCATACATGCAGCTCAGGTGGGATTTACTGCTGGAGTGGGATCATGGAACTGGGCAGCCCCATACAATATGGGGTTCCTGACACAAATGATTCCATGTTGACTCGCAGGTGTGAGAGAGAAAATACACGTTGGAAGGAGGAGATCAGAGAGAAGGATAATTAATGCACTTGGCTTTCTTGAGAACCTTTCAATTGGGAGCTTGAAGTGCTTGAGCAAAGGAGGAATCATTCTACAGGTGAAGAAGTGGAGTCACAGTGCAGGGAAGGGACTTTTCCAGAGCCACAAGGGTGGGGATGGAATCCAGGGCTGTGTCTACACTGGTAAATTAAGTCGACTTAAGCTTGCTTAAGTTGACTTACTTTACCATGCGTCTACACTACAGTTTCCTTAAGTCGACTTAAGCAAGCTGCTTAAGTCAACTTAAAGAAAATAAAGTTGACTTAATTAAAATTAAGTCGACTTTATAAAACCACCTTCCTAGTAGACCTAAGACTTACGTCAACTCCCTAGAGTCGACCTAAGCCAGTGTAGACGTGGGGTAGCCCTAAGTTGACTTAGGGCTACCCCAGGGTTACACCACTGCCCTCCCTGCCGGGGGGGCCACTGGGGGAGCCTGGCATGCCCCCCCACCTGGCAGGGCAGAGCCCTGCCCACCCTGCCCCATGCCCTGCCAGGGTCTCTGTCCCCCTTTGCCCCATTGTACCTAGGTACCTTTTGCCCCATTGTACCTAGGCTGAGCCCCCTGGCATTAGGCAAGGGGTGCCCTCCCTGCCCCCGTGGACCTGCCCTAGGTCCCCTGAAGCCCCTAGAAGTCGACCTAGGCATCCAGTGTGGATGCTCTAGGTTGACTTTTTAAGTTCCCCTTTAAGTCGACTTTATTTTTAAGTGTGGACACACTAAGTCGACTTAAATTACCAAGTGTAGACATAGCCCAGGAGTCCTGAATCTCAGCCCCTTTCAACCACTAGTCCCAACTACCCTAAAAAAGCCAGTGACAGAACCCATGAGTCCTGGTTCCCTATGCATCTAGCTGCTCATTTATTGCAGGCTCTTGATTTGAACTTTGACAAGACGTAAAGGGCTTCATCTGCAGCAAGAGAGATTTAAGTTGGATCTGAGGAAAATCTAACCATCAAGTACACTAAGCTCTGGAATAAGCTTCCAAGGGTCATTGTGGAATTCCCATCATTGGAGGTTTTAAAGAACAGGGTAGACAAATAGCTGTCAGGGATGGTCTAGGTCAGTGGTTTTCAATCCATGGCCCAATCAGCACACAGCTGCAGCCCATGTGACATCCTCAGGGCCACCCAGGTAGTGCTGGATGCGGCCCATTACTGGTAACTAGGTTGAGAACCATTGCTCTAGGTTTACCTTGTCTAGGCCTCAGCACAGTGGACTGGATTAGATGATCTCTCAAGATCCTTTCCACCCTGTATGTCTATGATTTTATAAAACTTTATATGTTCAAGGCACAGCTTCCATTGATTTCAGTTGCAGCTGGGGGTGCTCAGCTAATCTGCAAATCAGGCTCCAGGGTCTCAACCTGAGCACCCAGAAAATGAGGACTGGACAGTCAGTGATCACCTGTGGAAGGTTTGATCTGAATGACTTGCTTAGCATCACACAGACCTCTGTGGCAGAAGCAGGGATTCTCCGAAGCAACACTCAATCCTTGCCTAGGCAGTCTCAGTCTCTCATCCCAAGCTCCTCATCTGATCTCAGACTTACTTGCCCACATCTCATGATTGAAAGCCCAGGAGAGAAAGTCTCCTTGTTCTCAATTCTGCTATCCAATGCAACAGTGAACTGCAGCAGTTACGTAGCAGCAGCAATTGCGAGGGAAGTTCTGCTCAGCCCCTGCAGCCCAGGGATAAAGCATGCTCAGTAAAGATGGAATCTTAAGAAT
Organism: Pelusios castaneus; assembly: GCA_007922175.1. Taxonomy (NCBI): domain Eukaryota; kingdom Metazoa; phylum Chordata; order Testudines; family Pelomedusidae; genus Pelusios; species Pelusios castaneus. The sequence continues at coordinate 10,680,884 of ML685851.1, forward strand.
TTAGCTGCAAATTTTATTTTTCAAAGGCTTATAACAGTCAAATTTGGGCATTTTTCCCCATGGAAACACCCAGAGGCACATTCCTGACACTAGGGTGATCTTTCTGCCAAATTTCAAATCCTTGCTCCAAAACACAGAGCAGAGTTTCACAACAGTCATTAAAAAAAAAAAAAAAAAAAAAAAGATTCTAACAACTCCATCTCAGAAACCAAATTACTTCTAAAATTTTTGCAAAAAAATTCAGCCTTAGAAATATCAGCCCAAATGTCTGAAGTTTGGCAAAGTTACAATCAATTGAACGCAAATGGGACGGATTGGGGAATTTTAATATAGCAATGCCTATTAGCTGCTCCTAAAAACATGTTCTCAGCAATTTGGAAGATCTGATGGTCTTGTGGTTAAGATAACAGAAACCTGCATTCTATATTCAACTCAATGACTACGTGCGTGAACTTAGACAAGTCACCTAATGTCCCTGGTGTCCATTTGCCCATCCGTAATATGGAGATATTTTTCTTCCTCCCTTTCTTAATTCGTTATGGTTTATAATGCACTATACATGACTTCAAATTTTTACCTTATAAAATAAGACCCATGGGTCACAATTTAGCCTAAGTATCTTCATGACTGTATGTGAAGCACACTATCATCTCAGAGCGTAATTTTTTTTAAATTTCATTTTTTCTGAAGAAAAATTCTCTCTTTCCAGTAAATTAAATTTTAAAAATTAATTGCCATATAACAACTTTATCCACGGTATCGACTTTTAAATATTGATCTTGCTTTTCCTAAAATTGCACACCTCTGCAGCAATCTAACTATTTTTTGCATATGAACATAAATTATGTTGTGATGAATTTGGGCAGATTTGATCTTGGGAAAACTGTCATCTCCTCAAATAAGAGCAGTCTTGGAACACGAACTTTGCAACATTACATCTGTGAAACAAAAGACTGAAAATGGCCCATCTATTTTAGCTGTCCAAACGCAGTAAAATGCAAAACGTCAACTATTACCACTAAGTAAAATTGAAAGAATTTTTACATGTCTTTTTTAAACAATCTAATTTGTTTGTTATTAGTAATACAAAAGGGCACTTTTTAGAAATTACAATTTTTTTAAATGATTACTTTTTAGCAAGTGTCATCTTAAATCGTCTTCCTCTCATTGTGATAGAAATTACCTTATTGGTCATGAAGGAGTTCATTTCAGGCTGAGGTATCCTATTCACCAGCTCTGCGCCTTCCAGCAGTGCCGCATCGGACCTCGTATAGCACTGTGATCGGACTAGTGACACATACCAGTCCTTTCAAAAAAAAAAAAAAAAAAAAAAAAAAAAAAAAATTACGACACATTTACTTTTGGCAGAATTAGGAAATAGTTCAGTTTTGTTTTACCCATGAATCAGTCTTATCAAAGGATTATCCATATACCAATCCAGAATTATTGAATTAACCATGCCTATTTCTACCTGTGGAGACAGACCTGTGTATGTTTTGATTTAAGCACTGAAACTGGGTACTCTAAGAGACTATTAGGTGTCATTTCATTCCCCTTCCAAAGCATACAGGAACTAGAAAACAAGAATAAGAAAAACACAAATACCAAGGAGAAGAACAAATGAAAGTGTTAACAGACATGGAGCATACTGGAACCCTAAGACACACTGGGTCATCTAGGCACTATTGTAGTGCACACAATAAATGATAAAGAAACCATGGGACTAAGAATCAAAATGAAATGCAAAATTATGTGATTTTTTTTTTACCATTAGAAAGAAAGCCTGAAGAATCAAACAGGAGACAGCATTTATCTTGTAATGCTTGATAAAGGAATGAGGACCAAGTCTCAGCACTCCAGCTTCCCTTATTACAAAACACCTATGAGTCACGTGGAGTGACCACTCTGACTCCCATGGAAAAACTTGTGGAAACTAAATTTGTTGCAATGACAGACTTAATATAACAAGATGGCCTTTAATTTTTTTTATATCCCTGTTTAGTGCTCTTGTTATTTGCAAATGGGTGCCAGTATTTACAGAAGGGAGCTGTCCTATCTAACTTGAATTTCATCGCTTTAGGGATACTAAGGATTGAATAGTGACCTCCTTAGTGCAAAAAGGCTCAGGACAAAAAGGAGGAAAAACAAATTTCCTGGTAAAAAGAAAGAACATTATTTTATAAGGAGAAATTCAGGAAAAAAATTAAGGCTATCCTGTTGGTAAAAATCTGAATATGTTTCATGCAAGAATGTGCACTGACTAAGTGTACATATGAAATTGCAATTTAAAAAAAACATAAAACTTTCAGCGTGATAGGGGACTGGGTTTTGGTCGAGGGTATACTTGGCAAGATCTAGGAGCTCCAGACCGAGTCTCATTCTACTGAATCCCTAGTGGCCACACATCCAGACTGAGTCTCTCAACACAGTGAAGAAAATCAAGGGACACAGGGATGGAAATTGAGCCTCATTTTTCAGTCACCTTCAAGGGAAAAAGGGTCAAACCTGACATTACAGAGTATTCACAAAGGTCTAGATTGAAAACATCTTTGGAGGATCTCCAGAATGGATGATTGAAGTCTAAAGGAGAATCATTTTTGCTGAAACACCAACAGAATATCGTAGCTCAGATATTAATGTGCTTAGAATTGTGAGATTTTTCTCACAGGATAGTCAAAGGTCTGCAGAATCAACCTGTGAGCTTTGATGCTGCTAAACTGAGGTTGCCAATGGCTGGATTAAAGTCTAGATCCTGTAGCAGAAAATCTTTGAAGTGGCCACTGCTCAGATAAACCATCTGAAGCAAACTCAGACACAAGATCTACAGATCTAATGGGGAGCTGGAGGAATAACTTTGACAATCTCCAGAGCTTGCTGCCAACCTTCAGCAAATGCAGAAGAGGTGAGAAAGCATACAGACAAACGGGCCCAACCATTTTCGTCCATTGAAGGACAAAAGCAAGTTTAAGGGCTCCAATGTGGAACAAAAATGCAAAAAGGTCTATCTGCTTATAAGGGTGCACTGCTTATATTAAAAAGACATTGGTCTTTGGTAATCCTAGGGAAGTTAGCATTGACATGCAGGACTGAAAACATTTATTTATCAAATCTCATCTAGGACACCACTGTTAGACATACCATCACACTAATCTTGACTGACACGCTCTTGCACATCTCTGGTACAAGGCAGGCTGTTTGCCAATTATTTGCAGGGTGGTAATCATCTGGACTTTACATGTGAGCATTTGATTAGCTGAAGGATTGATTCAGGAGCACATAGTGCCTCTGAAATACCTAGAGTAATCAGTCCATCCTCCACACCATCCATGCTAAGAGGAGCGGCTAGTTTTGGGTGCACTCAGTCCTCCTGGAGACATTCTTTTGCTTTATAGCAGGAATAACTGCACTCCTTGTCAATGGCAATTATTCTGAGTGAACTGAGGGATAAGTAGGGCTAGCAGGTATGATTGGCAGGATGCACTCTTGGTTATTCATTCTGGCATCTTATGTATGCTGAGTTAAGGACATAGCATGTTGAGAACTTTTCTCCTTAAATGGAGTGTGTGATATGTCCTAGATGTCATTTGAAGATATGTCTTCCTCCATCTCTTTAGCTGAAACCATACTTGATTCTTCACTTATGAAGAACATCCCACTTTTGCACAATAACCAAGTGAGGTCAAGGTTAGTGAACGTAGAAAGCTCTACTATAGTCAATTTAACTGCTACTTTGTTGAAAACTGAACTTCTTGGATTTAGAATTTTAGGACCTTGGTAGAAGTCAGTCATGAAGCTACTTTAAGGAATGGTTCTTTGCTGGTCCAGACAGCACTTGAGGCTGGGACCAGTCCCTTTAATATGCTCCAGGTAGCAGACCATAACAGTAGCATGAAGGGTAACTTTGCCATCTGCTGAATCTTCAAAGAAGTCTACATTATCAGCAGCACAAAATATAAGCCTGCTCTGGATGAGGTCCAGGGAAATGTACAACCCTTCATTCAGTTCCATGCAGCAAACAACCTTGTTTGCAATTGCATTCTCCAGGCAGAGTACTTTGTTGTAGTCATTGCTAGGCATGAAGAATTTGGCATAATAAACAAAGCTGATATCAATACCACTGAACTGTTTTTTTTTCTTTTTGGCCAATGATGGCAAATCAACTTAAAGCACTTCTTCCAATGATAGCAATCTGTAGCACTAAAAAAATTAATCAGAGTGTTCTGAGCATTAGTTGATAAACACAGTACCGTCACTTGAGATCCACAATTTACTTTGTGAGGGGTGCCTGTTTGACATGCCTATTTTACAGTAAAATTTTAAAAATGCTGATTTTAAAACATTTTCTTGAACGTTTATCTACATAATTGTCTTTGATTTGTCATGTTTGGCACCACTGTGTGTGTGAAAGAAAGGGTTTTCAAATAATAACCAACTGAACCCATTTCCAATGGCATCTGAAAATTATCAAAGTTTCCATGAAATGGACAACCTTAGCCAGCAGGGAAGCAAGTCCCTTCTGCCATATCATAGAGGGTGACAACTTGAAATTGTGCTTATGACACATCAGATGCATTCCTTATTGCAAATGAAGCAAAGCCACTCAATCAACAATCTTTTTTGTGGACTCTGGGACTGGAGCTAACCTAATTCTCCCCTCCCCTCTCCCCTTTTTTTAAAAAAAAAAAAAAAATCTTTTGGACATTCCTCATAAATCTAAGCTGGAGTGGATTTCTGGCAATAAAAGTTTCTAATTCAGAATCAAAACTCCTGTCCTTAGCCTGACTGGACTCTGAAGATTGGGAAGAGATTAGAAAGACAAAGCTCTTGTCTAGGAAGGACATGGTAGTCATGTTTATCTGGATTTTCGGGGTGTTTTCTCAGACTTCCACTTAGGTAGGGTGGAAGTAAAAAAAAAAAAAAAAAAAAAAAAAAGTCAGGGTTGGAAGGACAAAGTGTTTCTAAGAAATATACTCGGGAAAAGGCCAGACTAACTAGAATTAGTAGTCGGGGTGGAAGAGGCATAGCCCAGTAGTTTTCAAACTTAGGGTCGGGACCCAATACTGGGTCACAGAACCTAAGGTACTGAGTGGCGGCACCTTCTGCTGCTGTCACCAAAACACTGGAATGCGTTGCTCAAAGATGTAATTGTTGGCTCACAGGCACAAATGTTTTTTTTAACTGGGTCCCAAGAAAAAAAAGTTTGAAAACCACTGGCCTAGCCTGAGACCACAAAGTGGAGGTCATCGTTTGGAGGGGAAGTGTGTCATCAATATACATTTACAGGTCTTATCCAACTGAAAACACAAGGAAGGTAGCGAAGGGAATCCTGGAAAAACCCAACTGAAGGGCCTACCAAGTCAGTAGAAGTGGCTGGGACAAGGCATCCCAAGACAGAGGAAGATGGTTTAATTGGGAACCAAAGGAGAGTACGGTAGAAGTATGCAGGAGATGCCTTGGCTGAGTGGACAAAGACCATCTAATTTCCCTCACTTCCCTTGGGAATGGTGTCCTACACTGCTGACATGAAGAACAGGTAGGAGGAGGACTGGCTGTGTCACATAGATGAGTAGCTGCACATATGCCCCAAGAGTTAATTGGTCAGATCCTGTTGAGTAGGATGCAGTTTCAGACAGGACACAGACATGGTAGGCTCAAGATTGTTGGACGCTTTAGTAGGTTAGAAACACAGTAGTCTGAAGGAGGATTGCAAAGAGAGTAGTAGATGGCTGGCTAAAGGTTAATTAAAATATCAGCTGTTGGGAGCCATAAATGGTGTGGGTTTGCTGAACCAGTGGCTAACCTAGGGACTGCTCTGAGGCAAAGAAGGGTCCATGCAGAAAATGAGGTCGCTAAAAGCAAACACACCTGTAAGACCAAGAACAAAAGCATAGCTGAGGAAAATTCCAAAGGGGTAGCCGTGTTAGTCTATTGTCTTTAAAAGTGCCACAGGATTCTGTTGTCATAGCTGAGGAAGTAGGAGACGTGAAAGATGGTATCTAGAAATTTCTTAAGGAACCACCCAACAGTTCTGAACTGGAAAATGGACTTTCAACAGAAAACAGACCATTGCAAATGGACATAATGTGCATCGCTTCTTCAATACTTCAGGCTGAAAAAAGCTTAAATTAAAAAGAATTACACAAGACATTAAATTTATCAAAGCTAGAGATAAACCGACATACATGATACGTGGTTAGTTACAGAATTTAAGAATATGTGGCTGACATTTGCCAGATTAGTACACAAAGCACCACCTAAGCATTTAAAAAATGCTTCATTCATAGACATATTTCAATAACAGAAAAGCTAGTTACAACATAGATAGCAAGTGTGTTTTCCTATTAAGTATTCTAAATACAGCCTTACTTGATCTGGAATTACATTCTCTAAAGCTGGTTGGTTTTCCCCATCCAGCGGGTGTGACGTAACTAAAGGTGAAGGGCTAGTTGTTTGTGGTGCTACTGTAAGGCGAAACCTGTCCAACAGCGAGTAAAGTCTTTGGTGTCTAAAAACAGATAAACGCACATCAGAAAATTCAAATTTAAGGAGGAGGAACAATCCAGGAAATACAGAGATGGCACATACTCTAAATAGTTTCAGCAAATAGTGAGTAAGAAAGATGATTACTAATTCAATATACCAGAAACAATGAATTTTTCCAGTGAGCTATACATGAGATCAAGGAGTTACAAATTTAATCCAAAAATTTAATACATTATCTTCAAACCAAGTTACCTTTAGAAGTCAATTTGGAGCACAGAGAGGTATTTTACTGAAACTTAGAGTTTAGACTAGTTTTAATTCAGAATTGCATTGTGGTTACATTATGCTTTTCAGTCCCCACCCAACAAAAAAGATACACAATGATGTACAATATGTTCTATAAATAAAGGTACCAAACACTAAGAAAAAGCATTATTTTTATAAGGAAAAGCTTTGTCACATTACGCCACGAACATTTAATATACCTATGCTAATTCTCTATTACTCAAACTAACTTTTCTACTTGTCCTGAAGCTGCTATATATCACAAAACTGAATTTGAAGGAAGATAAAAAGTTACTCACCTTACAGTAACTGTGGTTCTTTGCGATGTATTGTCCACATAGTTCTCTCTCTCTGTTGGTGTGCATGCACTCATTGAACTCAAGTTCACGCTGTTCTGAACATCAACAGTCAGTTGGGGCATGTGCCCTGAGGATTCTCATGCCTTCAACCAAGGGGTTAAAGGGCAGGACAACCTCAATTGCCCTTTTCTGTTTCTTTGCCAATACAGAATAATCTACCTTTTAATCAAACTCAGTAATTGCAAATTAGAAAAGTCATGGAGTATATGTGGACAATACATCTTGATCAACCAATTCTGTATAGCAAGCAACTATTTCTGCTTCTTTTGAGTGTCTGTCCATATATATATGTTCCATGAACCATGACATAACACAGAAGATGGGTACAAGGAATCTATCTAAATACTGACTAACCCTTATCAAAATGAACACCTGATCTTGATGCTTTCACTATGGAATAATGCTGGATAAAAGTATGCCCTTAACCCAAATAGCTCCTCTACATATCTCTAGTAGTGAAACATATCAGAGAAGATACAGAAGCTGCTTGCACTGCTGCAGAGGGAGCTATTGCTCTCATCAGTGGGTCCAAGTTATTATTTCATAGCATAACTTAATTCAAGTGAAAATTCAATTATACAGTCTCTGTATTGATATGAGCTGACTTTTCACTATGCACAATTTAGGGGATGCTCCAAATGGCTTAGTTGTAGTCAGGCAGAAAGAGAGAGTCCAAAGAACATTTAGGGTGTGGTATTTAGCCCTCTACTAGTTGGAATGTGGCTTTGGGAAAAACAGAGGTAAATGTATCACATGGTTAGATGGACATCAGACACTACCTTCGACAGAAGTTTCAGGTGATGTTTCAACATTACTCTCTAAGAAAATTCTTGTATGAGGTCTTGCCAGTAGAGCTTGTATTCTGGCCAACATTACTGCTTTTTGTACATTTCCATATACTACACAGTTCATATGATCTCCAACAATGCAATTTTACAGCTTGTCAAAGCTGCAAGACCAATACAGGACCAATAATATATACCCCTACACTAATATGCTGTGTCTAACAGAAACAAAACAGAAAACACGTGAATAAGATGAAGCAGTGAGAGGGTGGGGAGGGGAAAAGAGTGGAGGCATCATCACCAATGTCTTTGATGATAATGGGAGAAAGAAGCACGTTGCCAATTTTCAAAGAGTCTTTCCATCAATTTAACAATCCCAAGACTTCCAGAAAAAATCTGACACTCAGGGGATGCCTTCGTGCCTGATACAGTTTTCAACCATCTCTGTATGCAACCAAAGTTACTCCTGGCATAACATTTGTGCAGGAGGCCATGTGTCTTAGATGTCTGAAACAAGTCTTTACTGATGCCTTGGGATGAACTTGCAGCTGAGTAGACAGATTTGTTATGACTTGGAATCTTTCTTAGGGCAGATAGGCCATTGCTATAGAATAATACCGTTTCTCTAACCTCTGTCAAAGTTCAGTTGGAGTTAGTATTTTATTCAGTTACTCAACCCCCAAGGAGGCTAAAACTGTAATTTGTTGTAAAGAGTTTGTAGCCTGTTGATAAGACTTCCAACAAATGATCTAGTCATCTGAGTATGACTAAACTTGGATTCCATGTTTTCTGAGATAAGCTTCCACTACCAGTAAGTGTTTTTTAAATACCTTTGATGTCAATAGGTTAAATGGCACTACCCCAGAACGATAGTGGAAATTGCCTGCCTGAAATATCAGGTGTCTTTTGTGGGCAGGATGAACTGCTAAATGGAAACACACATCCAGAAGGTCAATAGCTGCATACCAGTCATGTGGATCAGAGCTGGAATTACAAAGGTCAGTTACTGCCATGAATCTGACCTTACAAATGAAAGCATTCAAGTGTCTCAGATCCAGAACAGGATTAATTTGTTTGCCACTTCTGCTCAACAAATTGAATCTGCTGCCTTGATGAGGTGGGCTGATGAGCAGACAAGGTTATGTATGAAGATAACTTTGGTGCTTGCTAGGTGGCTCAGGCTGCCTATGTTGAGTTTAGAATGACTGCCTCTCCTGTGCTCAGAGCTTAAAACATTTAATCTTCGGTGCAGGAAAATAGTCTCCTAAAATATTCATCACCATCCAACAGTCCTTCAGAGACTAAGCTTTCATCTGTCTTCACATTAAAAAGTTCATATCCTCAAATGGAAGATCTTAAACTAATTTGTATCACTTTAGGGATCCCTGATAATTTAAACCGAGGGCAGCTCCTCATGATGATTGAGGTTGCCATGGATTTAGATGCTATCAGCAGCATCAAGAGGGTTTTATATGCCTTGAGTTGACCTACAGGAATCAAGGACTTACGCTTCATAGACTCCGAAGTCAGAAGGGACCAGTATGATCATCTAGTCTGACCTTGTTCACAGTGCAGGCCACAAAACCTCACCCACCCTCTCCTGCAATAAGCCTCTAGCCAATGACTGAGTTATTAAAGTAAGTCCTCAATTCATGATTTAAAGACTTTAAGATACAGAGAATCCATCATCAAGTGAGCCATTCCCAATGCTACAGATGAAGGCTTCTGTTTTCTTGAGGAAGTTGGTCTGCAAATTTAAATAGCGAATCCCAAATCAAATAATTCTACATTATCAACAGGGACTGCTATTCAGCAATTCTCATTTTGAGACTTGTGTAGAACAACGTTTCTGGCCAAATACACCCAATTTCATAGAATCATAGAATAATAGGGTTGGAAGGGACCTCACGAGGTCATCTAGTCCAACCCCCTGCTAAAAAGCAGGACCACTCCCCCTAAATTATCCCAGCCAGAGTTTTGTCTAACCGAGCCTTAAACATCTCCAAAGATGAAGATTCTACCACCTCCCTAGATAGCCCATTCCAATGCTTCACCACCCTCCTAGTGAGAAAGTTTTTCCTAATATCCAACCTTGACCTCCCCAGCTGTAATTTGAAACCATTGCTCCTTGTTCTGTCCTCTGTTACCCTCGAGAACAGCCTAGCTCCCTCCTCTTTGGAGCAACCCTTCAAGTAGTTGAAGGTTGCTATCAAATCTCCCCTCAGTCTTCTCTTCTGTAGACTATATAAGCCTAGTTCCTTCAGTCTCTCCTCATAAGTCATGTGCCCCAGCCCCCTAATCATTTTTGTTGCCCTCCGCTGGACTCTTTCTAATTTGTCCACATCCTTTCTGTAGTGGGGAGCCCAAAACTGGACACAGTACTCCAGATGCGGCCTGACCAGTGTCAAATAGAGGGGAATTATCACATCCCTCGATCTGCTGGCAATACTCCTACTGATGCAGCCTAATATGCCATTGGCCTTTTTGGCAACAAGGGCACACTGTTGGCTCATATTCATCTTCCCATCCACCATAACTCCCAGGTCCTTTTCTACAGCGCTGCTACTTAGCCGATCGGTCCCCAGCCTGTAGCAGTGCATGGGATTTTTCCGTCCTAAGTGCAGGACTTTGCACTTGTCTTTGTTGAACCTCATGAGGTTTCTTTCGGCCCAGTGTTCCAATTTGTCCAAGTCTCCCTGGATCCTGTCCCTGCCCTCCAGAGTATCTACCATTCCCCCCAACTTGGTGTCATCCGCAAACTTACTAAGCACGCAGTCTATTCCATCATCAAGATCATTAATGAAGATGTTGAATAGAACCGGCCCCAGGACCGACCCCTGGGGCACTCCACTCGTTACCGGTTGCCAACCAGACATCGAGCCATTGATTCCTACCCGCTGAGCCCGTTGATCTAACCAGTTTTCGATCCACCTTACGGTCCACTCATCCAACCCATACTTCCTTAACTTGCCAACGAGAATGCTGTGGGAAACCGTATCAAAAGCCTTGCTAAAGTCAAGGTATATCACGTCAACGGCTCTTCCCGCATCCACAAATCCAGTCATCTCATCATAGAAGGAAATCAGTTTGGTCGGGCACGATTTGCCCTTGGTGAATCCATGTTGACTGTTCCTGATCACTCTATTTTCCTCCAAGTGTTTCAGGATGGATTCCTTGAGGACCTGCTCCATGATTTTCCCAGGGATTGAGGTGAGGCTGACCGGTCTGTAGTTCCCCGGATCCTCCTTTTTCCCTTTCTTAAAGATAGGTACTATATTTGCCTTTTTCCAATCCTCCGGGACCACCCCCGTTCGCCACGAGTTCTCAAAGATAATGGCCAGCGGTTCTGCAATCACTTCCCCCAACTCCCTCAGCACCCTCGGATGCAGTTCATCCGGCCCCATGGACTTGTGCACATCCAATTTCATTAAGTGTTCCCTAACCTGACTTTCCATCACCGAGGGCCACTCTTCTCTCCAGTCCGCGTTACCCCGTGTAGTAGCCTGGGAGCTGGCCCTCCCTGTGAAGACTGAAGTAAAAAAAGCATTGAGTACTTCAGCCTTTTCCGCATCATCCTCCACGAGGATGCCTGCCCCATTCAGTAAGGGACCTACACCACCTCTGATCCTTTTCTTGTTGCTGATATACTTATAGAATCCCTTTCTGTTATCCTTCACATCTCTTGCTAGCTGCAACTCCAATTGTCCTTTGGCCTTTCTGATTTGATCCCTGCAGTCCCGAGCAATATCTTTATACGCCTCCCTTGTCATCTGTCCAAGCTTCCACTTCTTGTAAGCTTCCCTTTTATGTTTCAGCTCCCCGCAGAGTTCCCTGCTAAGCCACGCTGGTCGCCGTCCACATTTGCTGTTCTTTCTGCACATCGGAATGTTATCTTCCTGTGCCTTTAACAGGGTTTCTTTAAAATACTGCCAGCTGTCTTGGACACCTTTCCCCTTCAGATCAGCTTCCCATGGGACCCTGCCCATCAGCTCCCTAAGGGAGCCAAAATCTGCTTTTCTGAAGTCCAGGGTGTGTGTTGTGCTTCTTTCCTTCCTTCCATTGATCAGGATCCTGAACTCTACCATCTCATGGTCGCTGCTGCCCAGGTTGCCATTTACTTCTACTTCCCCGATCAATTCTTCTCTGTTTGTGAGCAATAGGTCTAGAGGTGCAAGGCCCCTAGTTGGTTCCTCCAGCATTTGTACTAGGAAGTTGTCTTCAATATTCTCCAAAAACTTCCTGGATTGCCTGTGCACTGCTGTATTATCTTCCCAGCAGACATCAGGATAATTGAAGTCCCCCATAAGAACCAGTGCCTGCGATGATCTGGAAACTTCTGTTAGTTGTCCATAGAACGCCTCATCCACCTCCTCTTTCTGGTCTGGCGGTCTGTAGCAGATTTCTTGAACTCTTTGTCTCTAGCTGTTGCTTTCACTGAATATTCAGATTTCTGCCATAGGCATTCTGGGGTCTGAAGACAGACTCATTGATTTCCCCACCAGGAAGACTTTCTGACATGACACCCTACCTATTTTGTGCACTCGCAGAAGCAAGTTTTATTACTGTAAGCTCTTGGTTCTGTGTGTACAGCACCTAATACAAGGGTATTCTGGTCCATAACTTGGACTCCTAGGTGCTAAAATAACACAAAGAAGGTACAGCTGTTACATGCTCCTTCCCTAAACACAGTAAACTAGTGTCCCCATTAAGAGGCATTACTGACTCACAAGAAAGGGAATTCTTGGACAAAAGTCCTTACTGCAGAAGAAAATGATCAAAAAACACTAAATGCACACTAATGACTAAATGCTAAGTATCAATCTACTTACAAAACAAAGGTGAAACTGTACAGAGAGCAAAGACTTGAAAACTGTAAATTCCAACTCATATCCACAAATGGTGAGAAAAAAATGAAAGGGGGCTAGTGTCACCCTGCTTTTTATGTCCTTTTTGGAGGCAGGAGGGCACTCAGGGTGCATGAGTGGACAGCAACAGACACAGCTGCCTAGAAAATCCAAAGTCAAGTAGACATACGCGCACCAACAGTGGAATACATATAGACAAGCACTCAAAGAAGAACTGTGTGTGGGGGGGGGGAAACAATACATTTCCTTCATTACCAACACATGGGAGATATTCATTTGCACTAAACCCTGTTTTCTTCACTGAGCTACTTATAATGTTGCTGAACCAAAAGTGAGTGAACCAAAATGGCTGATGTTTGTTCAGAGCCAGCCTTTAAGAATGACTCCCACCAATTCTATGGAATCAAGTGAACACTGTTTAAGAGCATTTTGCACAGTTCTGCATGGAATTTGAAGACAACTTACAATTCAGATAAGGTATCAACATGTTAGCAGAGCTTTTTATATGTATTCCATAAGAAGGTTAAATGCATAGTTCATCTCATAGAAATGCTGCTTTCAAAATAAGCAGAAACTAGTTTACCTCCCACTAGCTAATGCAATGAATGCTCCATATGGCATTCTCAGCAATATGAAAAAGATACAGCTTATGGTGTGTTGCAGCAACAGGTCTCATATTTTTCTGGCTCTGTTATGGAACAAGTCTTGTTAACTAAACTTAGCCCAATACAGGCAAGAGAACAGTATTCTGTTCTTTTTACCAAACCATTTTACAGTTTTGAGGCGTAGGCTCAGTCCACACAAGAGTGTTTTGTTGGAAAGACTCAACTTTTTTTGAAGAAAAGAGTGCTGGCATAGACACTGCAATCACCTTCCCTCCTCCCCGCAGACAAAACAGACCTGTTTTTCCAACAAAATAAAACCATTTCATGGAGAGGTATAGGGCTTTTGTTAGCATAGTTAGTGTGCCAGCATAGAGAGTCCCCTTACATATGGTGAGGCTGTCATTTCTTGTCAATTTCACTCCTCCACTGACACAAAAGCAGAAGCCCAGACAGCTGGTTCCCAGTCTCACTAGGAGTAGGGCGAGAAGCCGTGGCTACTGCAAGCCTGGGTGGCTGGTTCCCTTTCCAGCTGGAATGGGCAGTCATGTCAATTTCACAGCTCTGCTATGTAACTGACAAGACTGCTCATCAGAGAGCAGGTGGAGAAGCTCTGACTTCTCACCCCAGCTCCCACCAGACAGTGGAGTCCAGCAGCCCTGGTTTCTCACCCCACTCCCAGATGGAATCAGGAACCAGCCGCCTTGAGTTGCAGCAGCCCGGGTTTCTGGCCTCTCCCCCAGCTGGGAGTGAAGCAAGACACTGGGGCTGCTGCTCTCCATGTTCAGTTAGGAACTCGGGCCATACGTCCAGGAGCTTCTCCACCATCCCCACCAGGGCAGATTTGTCCATTCCATGGCCGCCTGTTCCAGCTGACAGCTGAGAACAGAGAAACCTCACGCTGCTTTCTCCATCTCCCAGGAGTGGAATTGGAGAGGAGAAGTCACCATTTGGCTTCCCCATCTCCAGCAGGGGGAGAGGAATGCGGGAGAGGGAAGAAGTCCATGCACAGCTTCCCTGCACTCCCTTCTCTCACGACCCAAGGAAAGCAGTGTGGACATCAGCCACCACTGACAGGTGACCCCATCACCTCTTTTCCCTCATGATATAATAAACTCCAACTGAAGGCAGAAGTTATGAGGCGCAACTAGCAGTTATGAGGCGCAAGATGAATTAGGCCCTTGATCTGTACCAAAGTAAAAACCGTGACAGTGTGAATCTCTCTACACAAGCACAATAACTGTGCTATTGCATAGTTGGTAAGCTACTGTGCTCGTGAGATAACATGACTTTGACTTGGTTTGACCTGTTAGTCTTCGAAATACTTTATGAAAACTAAAATCAGGGTTAAGAATTTAGATTTTTTTCCCAAGGGACTGATTGATAGAGGAGTGGGGGTTTTGGATTTTTTGGCATCTCTCTCTACCCCACCAATGTTCCCTCTAAGCTGATGATGCAGCTGAGCAAGTTATGTTACTCCTTGAGCGGCAATTTCTGAGGTATGGTGCCACATGGGCAACAGTTTTTTGGCGCCAGAAGCATCAACACGCCTAAGCACCTTAATTCAAAAGAAATGCATAGATGTCTTTTTGTTTGAATTTTAATAAAAATGTAAACTGAAATACTGTGGTTGTATTAATTTACTAAACCAATGAGAGACGATGACACTTGCTGCCTACCTAGCCTCTACCATCATCTACACCTCACAGTTTTTGTCGCCTGTATTTTGCCATGTGGTCATGACTGTCTTTTGTGCTATAAATGGGGATAAACTTAACATTTTAAAACAGGGAGGTCAGGCTGGAGAGAAAGGGAGAGACATCACCTTCCTCACTATGGGCCTCCAGCATCCCCTTTGCCCCCCTCTCTGGGCCATTCAAACACAGCTGCAACTCCATCCTCCCAGCCTCTTCTTCTTCACATTGCTCTCCTCCTTGAATCCCTTTACTGGCTGCTTCAGGTTTGAGACGCTTGTCCTCACCTTCCCCACTCTGCCCCTCCCTCTGCTTTTGTCATGCCATGCTGCCAGCTTCATCTGCTGGTTTGTCAGCTTCTCACAAATACTCTTTCATGCCCCTCTTGCTCACTGGCCCATATGCGAGGGACAGCTTGCCTGAATGATTCTGCCAGGTCTGTCCCCCTCTATCCTCCTCCTCATGCGGCCTGCCTCAGTGGAACAGCTCTTAAGAAATCAGCCAGTCTGTGATGGCTACGCTGAGGGGTGCATGGGGAGAGTGTGTACCTACTCTGGTGTCCGTAATGAATGCAGATGTGTGTCTATGGGCATAAAACCATGGTAGTTATTCGACTAAATCCCTCCACCCTGCAAACCTTCTGCTGTTGCTCTCAGGCTGTAAGCTCCTTTGGGCAGGGATTTTACTGTCCCTATGTGCGTGTGTACAGTACCTAGCACAATAGGGCCCCAGCCTTAGCTGGAATGTCTGTGCACTATGGTTACAACTGAAATGCCACAAAGATACTACTGCATCTTCAACCCTTGTGATTTCCGGGGGTAAGACTGTAGGCTGTGTTCTAGCTGATGACACTAGGGGGTGGTATGGACCCACCGCACCCAGTTGAACTGGGTAGAAGAAGAGAGGCAGGGATCGGGCTGGGGAGAAGAAGAGGGGCGGAGATCGGGCTGCAAGGGCATCTGTGGTAGGTGAATGGGTGTGTGACGGCTGCTGCACAGCCATGCACACATGCAGCTTAGAGGGAAAATAGCTCCCCTCTTACAGCAGATCAACAAAAACTATCCTTGAAGATCTCCAGGCTGCTTTGCTATTTTAAAACTTATCTACACTAATACTCCACTCTGTAAGGGCACCTAGTTACAACCGGGCTGTCTCTGAAACAGCGGGAATACGGTTTCCATCTTTCAGTAGAGAAAGAACCTAATCATCATCTTTTAATTATATACCCAAGCCACGGCTAATCTTTCATGCCTCTAGTTTACAGACATACCTTTAAAAAGCAATCATATCATTAAAAACATGCATACCATGTTATAATGACAATGATCTATTACTAATATTTTACCTTGGTGCTAATCCACTGTTTTGAAGATATTCCTGAATTCTATCCAATTCTTCAACTGGTAATTGAGAAATGCTGTTCTGTAGAAAACAGTGATAAGACAATAGATATGAAGCACTAACATGAATACCACCCATATATATTTTAAACAGACTAAGAAGAGCAAGTAAGAATTACTAAACAATATGGAGACCATCATCTAGGATGAAACTGAATCACTCAGACAAATGTGCTAATCACAAAAAGTGACATTGTTTTTCCACTCATCACTAAAAATCAGTCAAGTAATTAAAATGTATTTAATTTAAAATCACATTCAATTATATTGCTAGTATTAACAACTCTAATTTAGAAACAAGTATATTTACTTTTATCCCTACCTGTAAAGTTGCAGCCAACAGCATTTCTACTCGACGACAAGCAAGTGTATCAACCATGCGAGCCAGCACACGGAATGGAGTACACAAAAGCTTGTCCACATACAACATTAACACAGCACCAGACTGGCTGAGATGAATCCCCTCTAGGCACTGCAGAGTCTTCTTTAGTGTTGTTGGCTAAATATTAGAAAAAAGAATTAAGTTCTATTTTTTCTCATCTTATTTATTTTGTACAAACGATAGCATAGTTAAATATAAAAGGTGCTGGAATAAACTTATGAACAGTGCTAAGCAAACAACTGATTCCAACACCGAAGTGCTTCCAGATTAAATGACCAGTGATTACAAAAACAGCTGAGCATCTTGTAAAGATTACCATTTAAACACGTTTGAAAGCAGGGGGAAGAGGGGGGAAATATTTTTTGTTAAATTTAAGGAAGTGCAGAACATGGCTTCATGAACAGTAGCTGGGATGCTGTTTAACTATGCAAAGCAGCTAGAAAAAAAGACATGAAGTCTGAAGTGATGAACGAACAAACTGTGTGATTAGAAGATGCATAGGATTTAGGAGCAAGAGTTAGTGTAGTTAGAGGAGAAATGAAGACAAGGTCTGGGATGGAATTTCAATGAGAGCTTTGAAAGTGAGGAATAGTTTGAATTTAAGGCAGAAAGGAAACTAAACAGATCTAAAAAGGAGCAAAGAAAAAGGAAAATAGCATCTGCAGAGTTTTTCAGGATGGGAGACAACAAAAGGAATGCTTAACCATGGACAGGATAATGCCTGTGCAGAGAAGGAAGGTAAGAAAATTAGAATAAGAGGAAAAAGGAGGGAATTATAGTGACAAAGAATGTGATTGATAGAGAAAGGATACTTCAGGACCAGAAATTCAGATAAGCGGGTGCAGAGAGGGAGACAATAGTGTCCAATGATGTTATTTTTAATTTTTAAGTGGTTTGTGAAAATCTAGTAAAACAGCATTTAAATTAAAGCACAGCTGTCACCAACCTTCACCTTTAAAAAGAAATTTGAGTGAACGAAGCTGTCTAAAAAGTTAATTTTGTTTAGTATTGTTTAATTCCCTTCACTCCCAAATAAACGTACACTAACCTTCTATTTTCTAGGAAGTCTACCCCTGCTTATGACTTAAAGGAGAGGAATACCCAGACAAGGGAAACAGCATCAGCTTTTGCTGAGGAAGGACTGCTTCAGAATTCTTCATGGAAAATGCACAGCCCATAAATTAGTGGAGAGGCCACAACAAAGGATTGATCTTTTAATTACTCCTTAGTCTTTTTAGGGTCAATTGGATCCTACTTGTTCTTGGGTACCAGAAGAAGACTTGTCTATCTGTACAATGTCACTGAAGGCAAAGAGGCTGTAAAAATGTCATTAAGGACTTAATTTACATTTCAGAACTTTATTACTTGTGATAATGCTTAGGAAGGAAGGTCCATAGATTGACTGACCCCAGTTTAATTCATAGAACTGGCAGTTGGGCAAAAAAGTTTTAGTACTTTTAATATCAAATATGCTCAGTTTAAGAAACAGACATGGATGATTTTTTACAGAGTAACTTTCACATGTTCTAACTAATTTGTTTTGAATTTAGGAGTATACTTTATAGGAAATATACAGCATCTGCACAGAGGCTCCTAAAAGAAAAATAAGATCCATGTTATATTAATGATCAGATTAACCTGTATCATAGCACCATGGTATGTTTCCACTCCGTGTGGCAACAGAAAGGCCATGAAGATGAAAGATTGAGTTTATGAATAAAGAGGCTTGGAATCATAAATTAATCTCTCTCCAAAGGGCTGTAGCATGTGAGGAAGTGAAGACAGTTTTTAGTTATCCAATCTCTAGAGCTCATTTGTATTATTAGGTAATATTAGCTTGTAAGCTCTTTGGTAGGGATCACATCTACCTACTCTCTGAGGCAGCACTTAGCTCAAAGTGGCTCAGGTGCCAATTGTTGGTTTTTGGCACCACTGTAATAAATATACCAAGTTATGCACCATCATATTTGGTGCCATCGAAGACCCAGAAATGAAAAAGCAACCAAAGTGATTCCAAATACAGTTAACAAGCAAGGCCTAAAGTTTATTATGAAAAGACTCAAGTTAAACTTACAGTTGCGAGGTTCTCACACCGAGATTGAATAGCCTGGATGAAGAGACCACTGGCTGCTGAATTCCTATGAACGGCACTAATAAAGTCTTGTACCGGAGGCTCATGAGACAAATTAATCAGATCTTGAACATGATTCACTATAAGCCATGTCAAGTGTTCTGAATCATGTAGGTTTTGACACTAAGGAAAAAAAGAAAAATGAATTCTGTAATTCCAATATTACTAAGCATTTCATTACTAAAAGAACAGCAGAAACAATCTACTACTATATATACACATAATTAAAAGGAAATAATTTTTATGTGGAACTTTGAACAACATGATGTTAAAAATACAGGGTTTACAAGGGTGTATATTTTCTTTTAAACTTCATTTCTATGATCATTTGCATGACAGTCGGATCTTTTCTTTCAAGTTCATTTGATTCTGTTGCAAATTCATCAAACATCATAATACTCTATTTGCAACAAATCATTTCAACATTTATTATGTCATAAAAATGCTGAATTCAAGTAAAGAACAATTGAAAAGAACAAATAAATTCAAAGACCCTGCTTTTATGCAGCATTTTTAGTAATAATGAATGATAGATTCACATTCAGTATATATCAGAATCATTCCTACAAAATCGCAGTATATGTCTATAGTTTATATTTCCATTTAAAGTGAACATTCCATATTTTTCACTGCAACTGAACTATTTAGGCCTCCAGCAGTTAATATTTCTCACTGAAAGTATAACAATTTTCTGTGAAGTGTGTACCAGTATCAACAGAGACTGAGTCCCATAATGCCGTGTTTGGAGCCTACAAAGTCTGAGCTCATAGGAGTTGCCCAATTCATGAGAGCCTGAAGAGAACTGAGGAATGCAGAGCAGAGTTAGCTCTCCCACATATATTAAGATGAAAAGAGTTTATTCTAATGACATGAAGAAAGACTCAGCCTCAGAGGAAGGTCTAAACTTTTATAAGCTGCTTAGTCTGTTCATGAGATCACATATGTAAAAAGTCACCATTCGCCATTTTAACTTACAAAAGATATCTTTGTGGACAATGATTCAGTGCAGAGAATGCCTAAGATAATGCACGAGTATCTAAAATAGTCACACTAATAAGATATATGCATAGAAAGGAGAAAAAATAGCCACTTTCAAAAGTAGAATTGTTATATAAACAACTCATTCTATATAGTTTCCCCTGGAAGCAAATATGATCAAGATCTCTGAGTTTTCCCTTGTGATCTACATATAAAATAATCACACTGTGCGCCCCAAATATTAAGCACCTAAGTAAAAGCCCCCAAACATTTTCAGGCTTAACATTCACAGTCCTAAACTTACAACATAGTCACAAAAAAGAATGAGTGCTCCTCTTCTCACGATCTCTCGATTGCACATGCCAAATTTGGATTCTGAATCAAATACATCACTGTCTTCAGATATCTGAGGGCTCAGCAATTTAGTACTGGAAAGACTGTGCCTCCTGTAAAAAGAAAAATATTGCTAATATTTCAGCCAAAGTAGATAATATCCATTTTAAAGGAACCCATTCTAAGCATTCCTCCATATGAAACAATTCTCTCTTGCTTTGTCATTAGTTCTTTAGTCTCTTGTGGCTTACGTCTCATTAATCCTATTGTTCAATATGTATTACAATGACAGTGAGGACATGGAGCTTTCCACATAATGATAAAACCCAGCACTTCTCTCCACATTCAACTACAGTTGATTGAACATCTAATGCAGTGTCAGGCTGAGAAAGAGACCCAATCCAGATAAAAAGGAGGCAATGTTGATAAATTGGGGGGAAACAAGAAGAACTGACTGAAGTTTTATTAGCCACTTTTACTGATACTGATATACAGTGTGTACCACAGCTTGTTATTAAAATTCATAATTTGTTCTTTATTTAACAGCACAAAGTTGCAGTTAGGGACTGCACCACTTTTTCTGATCTAGATGTGACTGTGTTTGGGGTCTTTCCTTTCAGACACAGATTTCACTACCCTCATCCATTGTCACTCAAAATCTAGACAAAGCAATTCTTGTACTCTATCTGACCACCAGATACTCTATTTTAAGACTACATGGAAACAGATCAGTTCAGAAGGGAGGAGCTGTTATGCGGTGGCTGCAGATATTTTTCCATAACTGTAGTAATTAAAAGTCAGTATGATAAGAGAAGTCCTATTACAGCATACCTCAATTTCATATTTAAAAAAGCCTTACTTGGGTGTTTGATGCACCTCTGACCACCAGCTGTAGTTGGTGTAATTGACAAGGAGTAGGATTTGACACCAGAGGAGCACTAAAGAAGGATGTGTAGGAATCATGAGCTGAACAAGACCACTTAGACTCTCTAGGGTATAAAAGCTACCATCAGATCCATCTCCTGTAAAAAGCCTGGTGGCAGCAGCTGTGATTCTTCTGAACATCCCTGAAAACAAAACAGATCCATTGAGGGGAATCATATAGGATATAGTTTGTATCCAAAACCTTAAAAAACCTCATCAGTTACACAGCGCCTGGAAAATTTAAACTGCTTCATTCACAACTCAGCTACCTGATCTTCAGTATTCCTGCAAGGTAGATAAATTATATTATCCTCATTTACAGATGGGGATATAGAGGCAGAAAGGTTACATGATTTATCCAGGAGGAATCAATGACAAAGCTGGGATTAAACTAAGGACTTCTTAGCTCTCAGCCTCAGAGTCAATCCTCTAGACCTCTGAGTCCAAAAATGTTAACATTAACATACCAAAGTAATTAAAGCATACAGTAGATGCACCGCTTAGTTACAGTAAAAGGGTTTTAAAAGTCACATGTATCTGTATTTTATTCTTCCTACAGTTAGTCCAACTAGAGCAGAAATTGTTGCATTGCTGGCCAGGACAGATTATTTGTGGTGAGGTAGTGCCCAATCAAAATCAGAACTTTGTTGTGGCAGGCATTGTACTTAAAAGGAAGATAGAATACAGGCTTCCTTAGGGAAGGGACTAACAAGTGGGAGACTTGTAGACTTCTCTGCCTACAAAGCTATTGAGGGTGCATCTCAGGTTAGACTTATTCTACTGTACTACAGCGGCACAGCGGAAGTGTTGCAGCTATACCGCCGCGCAGACACACTCTACAGCAACAGAAGGAAGTTTTCCATAGCAGCAGCAAATCCAGCTCCAGGGATGGTGATAGGAAGAATTCTGTCAACCTAGCGTTCTTCTACTATCAGTACTGGAGCTTAGGTCAGTCTAACTATTTCTCTCAGGCATATGAGTTTTTCATATCCTTGACTGACGTTTCTAGGTTGACCTAAGTTTCAGATGCAGATGTAGACCAGCTCGTCTGTTGCAACATAGCAGTAGCTACAGGACATGGACGTAAAGCTTTGTGCTACAACACAACTTTTAAATGATGACAAGAACCATTGCTATGTATGCTGAGTGAACATCTGCAGGGCAGCAGCAATTGTGGCAGAGCTCTCCTTCTGTGATCTCTTGTTCTTTGGCTTGCTCCTTTTGTCCCTTCTGCCACAACTAGGGAAGGGGAATAAACAGAAGAAAGAAGCCCAGAGAACAGCTCTATTCATGTAACAAATCCCCTCTGTTAGCCTTAAACAGGGGGGAGGGGGCAGATCTCTTGCTGCTGCAGAATCAATTATGCATTGTAGAATAACAATGGGGAATGAAGGAGCTCTGCAGTGTTGATCTATTTGCATGGTCAGAATCAGAGCATCAGAGTAAAGCTGTAAGGGGCACAGACAAAGTCCCAGAGCCATGTGGAGAAGTCTGACTGCCTCCAGTATTTGAAGAGAGAGAGGAAAAGTGCAAATGTCTCACTGGAGGAAGATAGCCAAATCCAGAAATGCCTTCTGTACTTTTTACTTTTGTATTAGTAATACCATCCCTGAACTAGCTACTTGCATGTGCAGTAAGCGTGCCATCTAGTGACTTGATATGGTGATGAACATAGCTATGCGCTTTCCTTTAAATTAAAGCTATCTACCTTACCTTTGTCCTCTATTTACCCTACTTATTTAAAATAGATTCGTTTCAAGCTTTCAGTAGGCTGTTATTTTCCAGTTGTACTAATTATGTGTTAACAAATATACAGAAAGAAAAATATAGTTCTGCACTCCCAAAGAGCTCATATTCCAAACCAACATAGCACAGAGACTATGGAAAGGGGCTAAGGGAGATAAACAGCCACCCCCTGCTAACATACAATTTTGATAGAAGGTTTTTATATTCCCAGACACAAACTACATTAAAAAGCAGCTGAGTTAAGAGTATACATGTCAGCAAGTTAAGAGTCAAATAATTAGAGGGTTGTCATAATTGCACCAAAAACAAACATTACAAACCTAGGAAATTCAGGGTTAATGGCTATTTTCAGCTTCAAACATTCTGGCCCCCGCATCACATGTCTCTAAGTACAGGGGCTGTTATCTTTGTGGTAGAGCTGCAAGACCCTAGATTCTGATGAGTCTGGGCAATGTTAGGGGTGAAGGATAGGAAGTAATGCGGAGGAGTGAAAGTCCACTCTGATAAAACTCTTCTGGCTCACTGGAGTGGAGCACAGACCTAGAAAACAACAGGTTTCAGAGCGTTGCTGCCCTAGGGGTACAGGAAAGGATGAGTAGTGAGGGAAGAGATGACGATAAAAGGGACACCCTGTGATGTGGTTTGCCAGAAAGGAGTCTCAACTGATGGACTCAAAAATCAAATAAAGACCCGCCTCCTTCACATACCCAACTCAACAGTTTGGTTAAGCAAACGGGCAAAAGGAAAGGCTGGCTACAAATAGGGAGGATACAAATAAAAGGGGACTGTAGGCACAGGACTAACAGCGGTATCAGAAGCAGGTTTGAGCAGCAAAGATTCCTGCTGCCTCTGCTTCTGTTGCAGAGCCCAGTTTCTTGGACCCAGTGGGCAGCCCTGTTCCCTTGTTTCATGGGTCCTCACCCCATGAACTTCCCAAATCCATGTCCCATATAGAATAATTATTCTTATTTTTCCTGTTATGTATCTGCTATGGGACCAGAATGCATATCTCCCGTCAACTTAGTTACTTTAACTTACCTCCGGGTCTTCACTGAGCTGCATCGACTTGAAGAGCTCTCCCTTCAATGCAGTGTTACTCCACTTGGAGGGGTGGAGTTACTGCGTTGACAGAAGAGAGCTTCCAGGATCGATTGGGTGGGTCTACACTGGCCGCTTAATTGAGGATTGATGCAGTATTTTCAGACAAGGCCTAAGACAGCAACCCCTGAAGCACTGGTAAAGAGAAGCAGCCGATAATCCTGAGCAGTTCCACCAATTCTGGGGGGTTTTTTAGTGGCCTATATCTCAGAAGTTTTTAAACATGCACATTTTGATATTAGGAGTTTGTACCACGTTCAGTGTTTAGAGGAGCCCCCCAAAAAGAGAACGTTTTCAAAAGAGGAGGCATTAGACCACAGGTACGTCAATGGGAAGACAGTAGCCAAGCTCAGGAGGGTGCTTCATACATAAGGGGTAGCACAGAAGATAGGACTATCAGTACTTATGTATGACCTTCACCATGGTTATCCAGAACCACATCTTTGCGACAGAGAAGTCCTATTATCCCCATTTTACAGATTATTTAGTGACTTGCACAAGGTCACCAAAAAAACCCAAACCTGTGGCAAAATAGAGACTTGAACCTCATTTTATGAAGTCCTGGCCATGTACCCTAACTATTGGGCCACTTCCGCTCTAGCTAGTACCGTGGGAAAAGAGGGTGAACAATCTGTTGAGCCTAGCATTAGGAGAAGACGCACACTTAAATGAGATCAGATGTGTAAAGACTTGAAAACAAAGATAAGAACCTTAAATTTGATGTGCTGGAGAATTTGGAACTAATGAAGAGATTCAAACAGGGTGGAAAATGGAGAAAACATCCATGGAAAGGAAGGTTGCAAAGGAACTGACATAACTCTCCTTTAAGGAGGCAAAGAGATAGGATGCTGAGTGTGATGATAGACAGAAGCCAAGCATATTCAGGTTCTCCATCTCTTATTGTGTCAGACAAGAAAAATGATCTTCGTGAATATTTTGTACAGACTGAAATTGAGCAATGGCGAAATCAGGGAGGCCAGAGAACAGGAAGAGGTTACAATAATCAAGATGAGAGATAAAAGAACTAGATGCAAGATTTGGGGGAATGGGGGGAGGAATCAGAACTTACAGATGTTTCTGAGCAAGAAATGGCAGAATTTGGCCACAGCCTAATGTGAAGGGTAGAACAGGAGGAGGAGTCGAAAAAGATTCCCCCAGTGTGACAAATGAATGGTGACTGAGAATTTCCTACTAATATTATTAGTGGTTTGTTTACACTGTGTGCACACCCTGGTTTGTTCACACTCGCTGGGCTATTGGTGTAACAGCCCAATGACATAGTAGGATGAAATTTATTGAATATTTGAAGGGGGAAATCTTTCTAAAATGAGGCGCTGAGATCAAGGTCAGGTAGGACCTATTGATAATCTATTTGGAAGACGTTGATGCTATGCCTAGAGTTTCAAGATAAGTAGGAAACAGCAGCTGGCGAGGGAAAGCACCAGCCTAGTGAAAAAGAAAAAGCTCTTTATGCTTGTCTTCCCAAGTATTAAGAGCTGCTTTAAAGAAGAGCAATGCCTCTTCTGAAACAGAATAATACATAACTAAACAAAGATTAAATTTACCAAACAGTTTCAAATTGCCGTGCCCAAAGCAGAGCGGTTAAGCTTGGAATTTTAAATTCCACCATGAGAATATCAGCTAAATCCCAAATTGTTTAATATCTTTGGGTTCCGTCATGTTGGCTACAGGCGTTGGTAAGGTTCCTAGAGAACCCAGGGCCAAACCAATGTCCAGGGTCGTCTGTCTGTTCCGTTGAGTTCTCCAGAACTCCTTCAGGCAGAAGCAATATTAAGGAAACATTTATGGAAGGGCTAAAAAAGAACTGGCATAGATCTCTTCTGAAGGAAGAGAAGAGATAGGTCAGTCAGTGTCATGAGGAGGAGAGAAAGAAGCAAAGCTTATTCAGGTTCCCCTTCTCTCATCTTGGACTAATATACTCATCTTAAGAATTGTAAAGGTTAACAATGAATGAGATATAGAGTTCTCCACATCTATCAATATCTGCGGGGCGTGACGTGAGTTATATTAGAGCAGTGCTTAGAGGCCACAACCAGGGAGCCCCGTTGGGGTAAGTGCTACACAAACAAAGTAAGATGTTACTGTATAGACAGTGCCAGTCCCCCCCCAAGTAAACACACAAGACAGGCAAAGGAACAGTACACCTGCATATCTGTGTTCTATTATATTATTGGCCACCTTGCCACTTGTTTTCACAAAGACGACAAACAGGCTCTGAACAAGATGAGAAAGGCTCTGAGAGAATCACAGTGAACGGAGCCAGGCTGAGTGACTGAGGGCAAAAAACTAAAAAGGAATCAAGCCTTGAACCTAGGGAAGGGAAATCAAAAGACTGGATGAAAAGCCAAAGGAGCAGAGTATGTGTACCCCAAGTGGTGGATCCCAAGCCATCCCCAGAAGTATGCAACAGAGACACATGGAGCAACAGTAGGTGGCTTTGGCTGGTTTGTGCTTGCCGGAAATGCTCCAGAAGCAGCTCTGATATGACTGTACTTGTTATATCAGTCAGGGGACAGCATGTGGAACAGCAGGCTGGGGACAAAACAAAGGTTTCACTAAGCAGGACCCAGCTTGCTATTGCTGCCAGGGGCTAGATACTGCAGGTTGAAAATCAGAAGGAAAAAGGACAGGAAAAAAACCAGCATAGAATGCAAAAAGGAGTGAGACTGCAGCTCCTAGTTATGAAGGCAGAAGACTGGGGCTAATGGAGCTAAGTATGCTATTAAAGGACCAGGGTTTGGGGTGTCTAACAAAATACATAAGATTGTTCTTAAACCTGATGTGGGTGTAGCTAACCCAGTACCTGTTACAAGACTGATGGATGTATTTTCATATAATAATGAAGGGCTGAGTACACTATATCAGGATTTTAATTTATAGTTGCAGACTTTGTACTTCATTTAATACTTGCAACTTAGACCCATACACTAACTTCATGATTTGGGAAAGGTGAGAGGAAATCCAACCCAACAGTAATGGTGCATACTCCACTACTCAACCGGCACTCTTCTAGACATTTAAAGGACAATGAACAATGAATAAAAGGTTGCCAGTTATAGTCTTCTCTGTGAGAAGGATGGAGCATGAAAACAGGCTTTACAGTCCTATGTACGATATAAAGCCTAAAATGAAAAACAAGACACTGAGCTCTGACAGGGAAACAAACTTAGAGAAGGAAAGATTTTTCAGATGCAGCCAATATCCTCAACCTAAACAGATTTTAAACTCATTAAAAACCTGATTCAAAACTGAAAAGAACTCTTATATCACAACAGAACTCATTCTGAGATTGTTACCTGATTTGAAGATATGTATTAAACACATAAGCAGTGTGCCCAACTCTTGGCAATAGAAAGTGTGCTGCTGTTCATTCATGTCCACTTTCAACTGTTTAGTAACAATGTCTTCCAATAGAATGCCCACTAATTGTAATAAGAACCTAAAAAAAAAAAAAGCACACAAAAATAGTCAGGTAAATAAAACACATTGTTTCCTATCTGTCCCAAGCAAAGTTATTACTACTGAGTTAACAGATTTCAACAGAATGACCTGAACCAAATACAAACCTGCTTAATACTACCTCAATTTAAAATTTTCCTCTTAAATCTCTTCTTTCTTCTTCTACCCACAAGGAAAAAAATCTCAGCTCTACCTTTCAGATTCATTTTCTAATGTAAAAATTAATTAAAGCAAAGTATTTGCAGGGTTTTGCTTTTTCTTCCGAAGAGGGAAGAGGCGACAGGTCTCCGTTATGCAGAGCCTCATCCCCATAAAAATAACAGATGGTCACTCTTTTGTTACCCACCATCCTTGCACTCAATATGAATCAGACACTGAGAGCACTACCCAACATGCCACCTCCCAAGAGGCAACAGACAAACTGAAGGGCATCAAGACTAACAGCCCCATGACAAGTTTACCATCCTACACAAAATCTTTCCCATCCATATCCATTTTAGGCAACACCTAGATAAATATAAATGTTATGTTTCTATATCATTTTTCACTTTCTTTTAATAAGTCACCAAGAGTTATACAAAAAACTATAGATTCAGAAGAAAACATACCTAGAAAATGTCTCTTCAGGTAGATATTTAGCCTGTTTCAACTCATTTTTCTCTTCAGGCGTGGGTACATTATTTTCCCCATCCCTTAGCCTGTTAATTGTTTGACATGACATTAAATAAGGGGAGAAAGAAAGCTCTTGAATCCGTGACAGAACTATATCTTCTGTTGACTGTGAGATCAGAACTCTAAGGATAGCTAGGATTCCAGATATCCATAACTGAACAGTGCTCACTGATGCCTTAAAAACAAAAGAAAAAAAAGAGAGAGGGAGAGAAATGCAGCAGATTAAGAGACTGACAACAGCAGTAATGTAATGGAGAACTGACAACATACATTAGAAACTCAGAGTCATAAATTCCAGAGTTATGAACTGATTGGTCAGTCGCACAGTTCATTTGGAACCGGAGTACATAATTAGGCAGCAACAAAGACAAAAAATATAGTACAGGACTGTGTTATACATAAATTTTTAAATTAAAAGAAAGTTTAAAAAAAAAGATTTGACAAGGTAAGGAAACTATTTCTGTGCTTGTTTCATTTAAACTGGGCATTTTTCTTCTGCATAGTAAAGTTTTAAAACTGTCCATGTTCAGCTGTAAACTTCTGAAAGAACAACTGTAATGTTCTGTTCAGTGATTTAGGAACAGCTCTATTACGAAGTTATTCATAACTGGGTTCTACTGTATTAGATCTTATAAAAAGCTCATTCATGAAGATGATTGCTCAAAAAAGTGAACACGAGGTAAACTTTCTCTTCTGCTGCTATCCCCAGCAGCTGAAAGTGGATGCCAATTCATGGTAATCGTTTTGGCTTTGAGAGCACTCAGTGGTGTATGATATGGGGAGTGGGTAATTCTGCAATACGTTTGTGAATAAAATTCTCACAAGGCACTTCTATACCTTTCAAAAGGGGAACCCTGCATTGTTACACCTTAATTTTTCATCTAAAAAAAGAAGGGAGCGGGTTTAAAATTTGACATGACAAAAGCAAAGATTTACCTACTCCAAACCCTTCTGGACTTCCTCCTACACAAGGAGGCTCCCCACCAAATTACTGGGAAAATGCCCAAAAGACCAACTCGTCCTCCTAGCGAGTTCCTCCATATTTCTGAACACATTGCCAAACTAACTGTGGCAGGATTTGGGAATAAAAATGTACACGTTGCAGAAGATTAAGAGAATAGCCACTAATGTTTTGCCACGTATGAGAATACTGAATTGCCTTCTTCATATATGTATATGTAACACAACTACAGTCCCAAATGTATATGAGATAGCCACAAACGCTGTAAAGGCTTCAACATCATATAGGTAGTGTGGAGTCTCCTAAACCAGCCACTTACCATTGTACTGGGAGTAACAAACATACTCCTTAAAAGCATGTCTACAGGACGGAGGGATGATGGAGCCAAAATTTCAAATAATGTGTTCAATACTCCTAGAGCTTCATGGGAATCTATATGCATCTGTTTAAAAGAAAGCAATAAAATTTTATATCCAGCACTGAACAACAAGCAGAAACAAAGAATACCTTTGTGTCCTGATTATTTTTAGTGTGACACTTGTATGTTTCCTGTGCAATAAGGCTGCGCGATAGTTACATAACTAAGAGATGAGAAAACCCGCAGGAGGTGCAGGTGCAGCTATTGCCGTGCAGAACACGACAGACTTCAGGAACTCTTAAAAACAAAGTTTAATGTATTTTTTTTTCATACTATGTAAAGTCTTTGATCGACAACTAACCAAATTTTTTTACTTTTTTTTTTGGTTTGGCTCCATTTGAAAACAATGTGATACACTGAAATGCATGTACTAAAAGGGACACCAACTTGAAACCCGAGTTAGAAATCATTTTGGCCAGGATGCCTGCCTCCAAGTGCTAATTTTGTAGTTTTACCATTTTCTTTTTTTAAAAAAATGTCCATTGCCTCATAGGTTTGACCACTGGTGGAAAAATCCTGATTAGGTCTTTCATGAATCTCACTGTTTGGTGAGTGAAAATGGAACATCTATCTACTGGATGAAGGAAGGCACTGATTGCAGTGAGCTAATGGAAAGCTCTGAGTTTTTAAAAAACAGGAGATGGTCTAAAACAACTAGAATATCCGCAGCGCCTGGAAGAGGTCATTCATGCTGAGCCCAAGTAGAGAAATGTCTCCATTTAGCTGGATAGCAGGTTGACTCTTTCTTACCCTAAGAAAGAATAGCTTGGATAGGTGCTGAACAAGAACTTCCTAATTCTGATGTCCATCCAAACACCAGCTGTGAGGTAGAATGCATCTGGATTGGAGGGTCTGATTCTTTCCCCTCCCTTACTTAGGAGATCTGGGAAGGGGCAGATCCTGATAGGAAGGCAGACAGACATCCTCTGAAGTTCCAGGAACCAAAACTGACTATGTGAATTAGGTGGCAGAAGAAAGATTCATAATGACAGAGCAAGAGTCATTTTAAAGACATGTGATAACAGGGGAATGGGAGGAAAGGCATATCTCAGTTTGTCCATCCATGACAACAGGAAAGCATCATCCTGGGAGCCAGGGCCCATAATTCATCTGCAGCAGTGTGAGTGAAGTTTTCTGTTCATTTGGAATGTGAAGATCCCCTTAAGGTGGCCCAATGTGAATACCTCACTCAGGACAGAATTGTATATCTCCCATTTGTGGTCTGCATAAAAGCTTCTGTTCAAGTTGTAGGTTAAAGAGTTTTGAGCACCTGGAAAGTACACAGCTTAGATGGTGATGCAGTTTCTGAAGGAACAGTTCCAAAACCTTACTGTTTCTAGACAGAAGGGAAGAGATCTTGCTTCGCCCAATTTATGTAAAAGACTGGTGATGTTGTATGACGTTACTTGGATACACACTGAATATATAAGCATGAGTAAAAGTCATGTATGCTCTCAGTTCCATTAGAATGAAAAGCAGTTTGGCTTCCCATGGGTCCAGGTACCTCATATGACGTGGTTGTTCAGATGAGCATCCTGACCCAGAATTCTGTTACAATGGTAGGACTGTAAATGGGAGTGTTTCAAGAGATGCCTACTCTCACTCATTCCAGATTCAACCTGGAATCAACAGAGGCAATGACCTTGGTGGGAACAGTCACTCTGGTGTGATGACATCTTTGTCTGGTGAGTAGACTAACCAAAGCCCAGACTACAAGCATCATAATGAAGCCTGGCAAACAGTGTTCACGTTAGTGCACGAGGTCACGTGGCCTAGAAGAGGAAGGCATAGCACAGATTATTTGCCATCCAAAGACTATACACTTGCTTATTAACTGAAATCTTCCATGAGGAGGAAAGCTCTTACTGAAACAAGAGTCCAGTGTCACTTGATCAAGTTTAGAGTCTCTGTGATGTTAAAATGAACTCTTCTTTATTCATGCAGACACCCAGTGCTGCTAGAAGAGGGAGCAGGAATAAAATCACTGACCTCACCTCTTAGCTGGAGCAACCCACCAGGAGTCAATCGTCAAGATATGGTATAAACCTGATGCATCACTGGGGCTGAATACTCGGGGTGCTGTTGCTAACCCCCAGGGAAGGACTCTGCTCTGGAAGTGTTCCTGACCCACTTGAAATCAATTGCTATGGGATGGATGAAAATAACATGAAAGTAAGCATCCTCAGTACTGACAGCCCTGAATCACGTCTCCTCTGGTAAGGAGAAGACTATCAATGCTAGTGTACCCATCCTGAATATCGACTTTTAAATAAAGATGTTTAGCTAACGAAAGTCAACAATGAGTCTTAGTCCCACAAAAAGACGGAAGGTTAAAAATAAGGGGATTAGAATACACTCCGTTGACAACAAGATGACACTCCTTCAACTAAGGACTATAGAGAGAGAGTCGGCTTCCTGCTGAAGAATCACCTAGTAAGAGTGGTTGCTGAAGATGGACCAGGAAAGGAGTTTGTAGGGAGGGAGCATGAGAAATCTGGAATATTTTTGATGGATAATTTCTAATATCCAACTATATGTGAGCAAAAAGTGAAAAATGTCACCAGAGAAGGGGGTTGGGGGATGGGTAGAAATCGGTAGCATCAATAATGATGGTTGGATCTCAAGAAAGGCATCTAAAGCAGCCCTGAGTGAGTGGCTGGGAATGAGCAGACGTTTCTGGAAAAATTAAACACTCTGATATTTAAACGGATCCTCATCTGAACATTGATGGTATGCATCTGTAGAAGGGGTGGCTTTGGTCTATACACCTGCCCATGGTGCTTTCTCCTGGAGATTACTGTGTAAATTCCCAGGGATGATAGAGCTGACCTTGAGTCAGCCAACAAGTATAGGGACTCATCTATTTTCTCATTAAACAAATATCACTTGTCACAAGATAGGTCCTATATGGTGTTCTAGACCTCCCTAAAAAGCTCCAAAGAATGAAGCCAAGATTCCCTCCTCATAATTACGCCAGTGGCCAAGCCATATTATACTGTGTCCCCTGCATCCACTGCTTGAGCAGAAGTCTTAGTCACTAACTTGTGCTCTTCTACGAAGGATTAAAATTGGGCTCTGTACTCAGAAGGAAACTTGTCTTTAAAGTAACCAAGCCTGGAGTAACTGTTAAAATTAAATTTTGCTAACAAGGTGTGACACCCTGCACCCCCATGTTCACCATTACATTGTAATTATGCAAAGTATTTAATGCAACATACATTATGTAAGATATTTCTCGAATACTCATGACGTACTGAGCACTATTGTTCGAGTAATATGTTTTTGTTGCAATGTCATATGTATGATTCTGAGGGTCCAGTATGTAATACTCCCAAAAATGGTCCTCATCGCTTGAAACACATCCAGACAAAATTCACCAGGAGCAGAGGGGCAGTTCACTTCATTAAGGCATGTATAGGACAAACCCAATTCAACATTCCAGGAACAAAGGACTACCCCAGGCATCCCTGGGGCAGCTTGAAATCATGGGGAATTAATGCTCACTGACTCAGGATATGGATGAATCTACGTAAGGACATTGTTTGTCGCTTGATCGGGGAGGTGGAGAAGCAGAAGGTAAAGCCCAGAGTGGAGAAGAAACATTTTAAAAATGGAAGATGTGTGCTATGCTCTCTCTTCCACATCCATCTATAAAACACCTGCAACAAACTGAACTGCTGACTAAAGGGGAGAGCCTAACTAAAGGGAAACCCACTAGCCAGTGGTGAGAAACATCTTAGTTTGTAAGGGTGCTGAAAGTGTTAAGCTTAGTTTAGACTGCATTTTGGTTTTGTTTTCTTTTGATCAAATCTGACTTGCTACCTTTTGACTCATCACTTAAAATCTTTCTGTAGTTAATAAATGTATTCGTTTTATCTAAAGCAGTGCATTGGTTTGAAGTGTGTGGGAGATACCACTGGGAACAACAAAGGCTGGTGCATATCAATTTCTTTGATAAACTGATGAACTTGTATGAGCTTACAGCATTCCAAGTGCACCACTGAACATTGTAAGACGGACGTTCCAAGGGCTGTACTTGGGACTGGAGGATATTAGCTCGGGTCATTCTGTTATATGATCCAAGGAGTGGCTGGCCAGAAGAACTCACTCACTCGGGAGCTGCTAACATGCTGGAGGCTGTGTATGAAAAGCCCAGGTATGGGGGTTCTCACAGCAGAGCTGGGTAAAACAGGCTCTGAGAGTGAGAGATTAGGGTGACACAGCAATACACCAGTTCAGATTGCACTAGGGGAAGAAAAAAAAAAAAAAAAAAAAATCACACAAGGCCTGACAATTAACAATACAAAGTTGCAGGCTTCTAAGGGAAAATCCTTTTTCTTCCAAGAGGTTCAACCTCTTTGAGCTCTTGTCAGCCATGGTGATGTTGGGAGGCTGTGACCAGGATCTCTCCATGGCTGCCTGTGCCACAAGGGAGTTTGGAGCTAGGTGGAAGAAAAGAAATTCAGTTCTTTTGGTGTGGATGAAACAGCGTCTCTCAGCCCTCTTAGGTGTGGGGGCAGAGGAGGCTAGGGGATGGCTGGCTCCAGGATGGCCTCATTACCAGGGAGCCCCACACTGCGTGGACATGTAAACGACAGAATATCCAGGAGCCAGTTTTGGGAATCCCAGACCTGCTCCAGTGGTAGCCCAGTATGCATCTTAACTAAACAGTAGAGAACTTTTGGTGACTGTCGCTCACAGAAAAGGAGTGTGGGCAGGAAACACCTTATTAATCCTCTGAGCATAGTCCCAAGGCCACAGGGAGGGAGTCCGCGGTATGCAGAAAGAGCATGCTGTACTATACTACAAACTAATGATACAAAACTATTTACAATAACCATCTACAGGCCATTAAAGGGGAAATCTGGAGAAACCTGTGGCCACAGGGATTCCGACTCATGCCATGCAGTGGTGAAGAGGAACCGGAGAGGTGTTGGCCCACACCATCTAGAATGCCGCCAAGCTGGCGCATGAGAACTACTGTTCATTTGCAGACCACAGACATTGTTATAATTTCCAGGCTCTAGTGCATAGTACACATGCACACGCACATGAGGAATAAAGACAGAGACCAGCACTTGAAGAAGAAACTGAGCTTCATATGCTGACCACCTTCAGTCTGCACACAGATCTCTGTGTTGGCTGAAAACTTATATGCAGCTCTTGAGGCCTCCAAGCCTGTAAATTACTCTGCAACAATGGATTTCAAAGAGTCCACACAGAAACTGGGATCCGCCTGAATAGAGTAATATGCAATGAGGTCTGGAAAAGGCCAATTTTGCCTGTAAACAAGGGCCTGACAACACTTAACTTCTCCCATATTGAGCTATGTCAAAAACTTACATCAGTGAAATTTTGTCAAACTAAGTTAATTTAACAGAGACTAAAAACGTGCCTTAAAAACATTAAAAATAAAATTAACGGCATTACAGATGACAAAGTCAATTTCAAGTAAACAAATCTCATTAAAGTATTTATTCGGTTCATTGAAATAGGTTGTAAAATAAGGCCACTAAACAACTGTTATATTGTATGATTATAATGCCAAACAATGATGACATTCTGAATATAAGGAAGAAAAAAATACCTGGTACCATTTAATATGTGTGGTGGGCTGGATTAACTACAAGACATGACTGTGGTCATGACTCAGAGCAGTTAAACATTTATTAACTTTAAACTGAGATATATAACAAGACACTACAAATAGATTCTATCTACAAAATTAGTTTTTTGTGGGTATTTAAAAATTATTTTAAAAACATACATTAGTCTATAAATACATATGAAACTATAAAACAATTCATTATCAGCCCCATTAAGAATGAACGAGATGGGGGTGCCCTATTATGAACACTGTATATATGAAGTCTTTCATATATACAAATCTATTTTAGTAGAATAGATTCCAGTATCTTATATTTGCAGACTGTAGGCAAAATATTATTTTCATGTACTAAAAGCGAAACTAATAGATGAAGATAAAAATCAATAAAGTTAGACACTAACCTGCTGTTTTGCTAGCATTGGGAGAATTATATCTGCTATCTGCCGGGACAATCTTTTCCATTTGTCTTCATTCTCTTTGTGACACTGTTGCAGTACTAGGATGAACATCTCTAGAACCTAAAAAAAAGTGAACCCAAGAGAAAAAATGAAATATAGGTCTGTGGGCAATAGTAAAAAAAAATTCACGTCAGACTAGAATTTATAAAAAAGAACACATTTTTCCCTCACTTAATATGACCAAAAAAAATCTGACGTTTCCTAGATATTTTTACACAAACAAAAGCAAAATAACTATAAATTCACTGAACTTTGACACAACTTCCTCATTTCTAGCAAATCCAATTTTTGAACTAAATTTGCCAAATACTTAGTTGCCTTTTCAATTGTACTCAGAAAGATACATTCCTTACATTAATATACACAAAAACAGCATTCCACAACTGGATAAAGTTCAGATTTAAAACAAAAAAAAAAAAGTTATGTTAAGTGTCTGGAATAAGCAAATAGGATTACAACTACTTCTTCCAAAAGAAATTTTATGCTTTTTTCCTCTATCATCTCATATACATGGGAAGTCTTCCCTGCACTTACTGGTACAAACTCTACACTGTTCTCCAACAAACCCTTCTTCAAGACCTATCTTAAAAGTGAGGATATTGGTAAAATGACACCCTATAATGTCTAGATGAGTAGTCTCACATTACTCCTTGTTTTTTACTGGTCTATAGTTATATCTTATCAAAAGATAATGGCTAGAAATCATCTAGTTGTTTCCATAAAAAGCTTATGTAACCAAGTGTACCTACAATTATTATATAAGTCCTCTCTCCCTCATTCCTTCCTACTCTTAGATAAACCCACTTTTTATATCTTGTCTTAAATTAGACTAAGTCTTCGGGACACCACTGTCTCACTGCATGTTCGTACAATCCCTGGTACAATGCAGGTACTGAATTTGACTGGAGCCTTTCAGTGGTACTCCAATATAGATGATAAATGAAGGTCAATACACTTTGCAATATACTATCATAGAATCATAGAACAATAGGGTTGGAAGGGACCTCACGAGGTCATCTAGTCCAACCCCCTGCTAAAAAGCAGGACCACTCCCACTAAATCACTCTATACTATATCTACCTTTCTGGCATTTTATATAAATGAATGTATTAATAAATGCTTTTATTGTTTGCTTTTGAATATTTGAGTTTATACTCTTATGCCTACCAGTAATAGAGGGCCAGAAATTTTTATCCTGCACATCAGAAAAGCTCTCAGACCGAAGTCTGACTAATAAGGATTTTTTCAAAGAGGGATGAATATCATCTGCAATGTTTTAAGTGGGGCTAGACTAACCAATAATTCACATTCCCAGACACACACAGGAACACTGATCTGTAGATTCTCACCTGATGGTACTGGATAAGTCTTAGTAGCATTGACACCACCACCTCTTTTTGTGTTTCCAGTTCTTTTCCAGCATCAGCTTTATTTGTTCCTCGTAATACAAAGAGATCATGGACAATGGGCTGCAGAGCTGGTATAGCTAAAATCAAGATGTTTTATATTTCAATATTAAATGCAGGTTATTTTTGAATAGTACAGAAAGGTTCCAACTCCCAGCTATTTTACTACTGAAAATTAGCACTTAAATTGTAATGTTCTGTGAATGGTTGCAGAAAACTCCTGTCATTCTCACATCTCTTGTTCCTTCATCCCTATTAAAGCAGAGTCTAAATCACAGGCAGACACAGTTAACCATTACCACTATAGGATAATACACATTTTAGAAAGGCATGACTTTCTCAGTACAGTCTATGTTTTTCTTACACCAACAATTTTGGAATAAGAAAAGACTTACAATGTTCTTTTTCTAAAAGGAAGGTAAATAAAATCAGTATCAAAATAGATTAATCAGAACCTTTAAAAAATACTGCTGTATTAACCTATTATTCAAATAGGTAACAAGACCTCAATAATACAATTTTGTTGGGATTAAATATTGTGTAGCCCCCAGTTTTGTTATTATTTTACTTTTAAATGACAGAAAATTGCTAAAGATCCTCTGAACATTACAAGCAGAAATTGTCACAAATGTCGCATGCAAGTTATTGTTTCTGCTCTTTACATGTA
The DNA here is from genome assembly GCA_007922175.1 of Pelusios castaneus. Lineage (NCBI taxonomy): Eukaryota > Metazoa > Chordata > Testudines > Pelomedusidae > Pelusios > Pelusios castaneus. Next base: position 10,718,619 of record ML685851.1, read on the forward strand.
CATGCATACACACAGGTAATATTTTGCTACTCTCCTTAGAACATTTTTAAACTAGAAATCAGATGTTTAGTTTAAATTCTGAGTCTGCTTTTTTCTGTGCTAGCAGCATATTGTGTACAAGTAGCAGATGGGTATAATGTTACCAAGTTAAATATCTATTCAGTAATACCCTTGGCAACAAAGAGGTAATTAAGAATTTAAAGCATTCTATTTTTGTCATACCGATTTTCAAGTTAAACATTTAATGAGAAAGCAGGTGACAGAAAGCACTGGTTAGAACCAGGCTGATTGTATGCAACTTCACCTAAACAGCTCAGACAACATACTAACTTAATTCATAACATGTCTTCTACTCAAATGACTTAATAGCTCTGAACAAAAATAGCCAATTATGCCTAACTGTGATAGTGGAATAACTGGGATAAATATTTTCTGTAAGGAATAAGTTCATGCCTTTGAACTTGGTTTAATATGCAAAAGATGTCATTTTAAAAAATACCAAGAGAAAAAATACAAGGGTTTTCTGAGCTGATCAGCATGAGCCCAGTATTTCTTTGCACAGCACTGTATGTTCTTCCTAGTATATTGCAAACTGTTAGTAATTTTACTGTTATAGTTATTAAGTTACCATGAGTAACAGCTTTCCTTCCACTGGCCATGATACCATCACACAGCTGAATAATCTTAGGAATTCCAATTATCTGTTTGGAATGGTATCGCTCATAGGACAATAATACCAAGAAAAAAAAGATATTAGGAATAATTGCCTCGGATTCCCTGAAACAAAAGAAAAACATTAATACACACTACCTCCCCTTTATCAAACATACCGGTCAGCTCTATTCAGTAGAACAATCTGCTTACATTTCATGGAAAATTCATGAACATACTCTTCTACTTATGTACAGTATTTCAGCCATTTCAGTGCTCCATTTTTAACCAGTAGATCTTGTTTATAAGTTACTTTCACTGAATGCCTCAATACTAACTTTATTAAAATTTTTGTTCATATGAATCAGAACTACTGCAAATCAAGGATTACAACACAAAAAAGAATAATACACCAGCCTCATTATGAAGAATTTATTACATGAAAACAAAATCTGTTCAAATGGATGTAGAGGTTAAGCAGCAGAAACACAAACCCCCATTCACTGCAGTGAGGAATGTGCTGCTTCAGATCACGTTTATATAAACTTCAAGTGTACTGGGTACTTTACAAAGCAGCAGGAAGGCCAAGATGCTGCTCCAAGGAGTTTATAACTTGACAGCCAGCATGTTGATGAAGACTGGAGGATAAGATACAACACAAAGCAAGCGAAGTGAAGTTTCCACCATAATTCCACTTGGTCGTGATATTTTATTTTAAGATTTGTTATTGGTTATTGCTTATTTTGTTAACAAGTGTCCCAGACTCAGACTTTAAGGCCAGCAGGGAAAGGTTAGAAGGTAGGACTGGATTTTGTAGGCATAAAGAAAGGAATATGTTTTAAGGAAAGCTTTCAGGGAGAATATGGAGACACCATATTTTTAGGAGGGGATTAAGCCGATGAATTAAGAAACAACCTACTTGCATGCAGTGTCCCTATTATTAAAACTAGGGAAGGGAAAAAATAGCTAAAATGGTTTGCAAATAGAATGTGAAAATTGCAACAGAGCACAATACTAGATATTCAAAACTAGTATAAGCAGTTACAAATGAGAGCATATCATTTATTTTTAAAAAGTTCTCAATCATAATTAAAGAATTAAAAAGGGGGAAATTATAATCTTGGACCATTTAACAAAATGGAACAAAAACTGGATTACACAATACTATTTGGATGCACGGAAAAAGCTGATGGCTTTTCAAACAGGCAGGGCTTAAAAACCAAATGAGTAACTATTAATTTAGCCACGCTGCTTAGAACAATAATGGTCATCCCCTGTCTATTTTAATCCACGCAGACAGTGAGCTACATGCCTAATCTACATCAAACTGGAACACCTGCCAAACAATGTCAAGGGAACGGTAGTTCACGAGCAAAGCATCATTAAAACTCGTGATGGAAAGTAATGTAAGCAAGCAATAGAACACGCAGTACTGTGCTAAGAGAAGGCACTTTGGAGGCACCCCGTCTTCAGGCAACAGAACATTGCACAAATCCCCTAGTAACAGGTGCCCTGAAGTGGCTTACTGCTGTTACAGCATGTCCCATTTATTTCAATTGCTTTTAAAAAAAATGAATTAGGGGAGTTCAAAGCACAACAATAGTTCCTAATGTAATGATTCCTTGCTTATTTTCTTCTGTCTTCTATTTTTAATATATTTGCTAGTTTTTATTATTATTAAAATCTGCCTTTTTAAAGTTTCCCTAGACTGGCGACATCCCTTTCCTCCCTACCACCCTGCCCTGAAGCAGTAGGTGGCTCAAGAACATACTCGGCTCTCATTTTCCACTATACAGCTAAATAAGATACCCAATATTATTTTTTCAATATAAATTTAATGCTAGGTGACTGCTGTGCCAAAAACTGACATATAAAGAATTGTCACTACCCAGAATGCATGGAGCCAGGAATTCCTCCAAACTACAGATTCCTCTTGAAATCCCCCACAGAGAGAATTTCACAACACAGGAATATGCAAATTAATACAGATTAGGATCACATTACTTCCATTTTGCTCCCCAGCACCTCCAATTACACAGTGCCCAAACCACTGGAATAAGCTCCCATGGGATATGGGGAATGGGAAACACGATCTAGTATGGAACTCTCCTCCTTCCATTGACAGAGACAACTCTCTGGATGGAAATGTGGGGCCTTAAAGCTATGAGAACTAATCACTGAAAGTTTTGAAAGTAGACATAATACAGGAAGTGGGACAAGGGGATAGTTCAAAGCTACTAGTTATTCCCCTCCAGAATCCTCTCCCCTGTTAAACAGATACGCCAAAGAAACAATAAATTCAACAACAGATATTATTAACCCAAACTCTTCAATTGACCTGTGTGAGTATATCCTACAATCTTACTACAGAAGGAAAGGAGATTTTAAATATTTGATTTTACCTGAACTGTCCTACTTCAATGTACTCAAACTGCTTTAGCACAAATCCAATAAACACCTGTAAACATGATAAAAGTAAACATTCAGAGTGGCATAACATTGTCAATGTTAATTTCATATCTAGAACTTAACTCACATGCATTATGTACTAGATCGGGGTTTTTTCAAACTCCGGGTGAGGACCCAGTACTGGGTCGCAGACCCTCGGGTACTGGGTCATGGCGTCCCTTGCTGTCACCACTGCAAGACTGGAATGCATTGTTCAAAGATGTAACTGTTGGGTTGCGGGCATAAGTGATTTTTTTCAATAAGGTCCGAAGGAAAAAAGTTTGAAAACCGCAGTACTAGATCAAGCTACATGATCATGTAATATTAATTTGTTTTTCATTATTTATTATTTGCATTATCATACAGCCTAGGAGCCCTAGTCATGGAACATAATCCCAATTTGTATCATTTGCTCTTCAGCACAAGGCCCATGTCACCCTTTCCCCCAGCATTTGGTCCTATCTAAGTGCTATTGCAATCCACTGCACCAGGAGGAAGCCTGGTGGGAATCCCTTATAGCAGTGGTTTTCAAACCACAGGTCATGTCCCGGTACTAAGTCACATGCCCTCAGGTACTGGATCACCACATCCCCTACTGCCACCAGCAAAAGACTGGAATGCACTGCTCAAAGACGTAGTTGTTGGGGCACGGGCATAAATGATTATTTTTTTCAACTGGGTCCTGAGGAAAAAAAGTTTGAAAATCACTGCTTTACAGGATAGGCAACTTCCCACCAGGCAAACTCCCATTCCCCTGATCTGTGTTCTATCATGCCCTACTTCTCTGTACAAGACATTCTGCTAATGCAGGCTGAGTCCCAGAGACATTAGAAAGCTTGAAGTATACTTTGAAAACTGAATATATCCTTGCAACACCAAAAGGGACAAATCTACACCTTCCCACCAATGAGAATCCAGAAATAACTTTATTTCCAAAGGATCCCTACTTAATCAGTGTATTAATGACCGCTAGTGGGTATAAAACTTCCAGATTCAGGCCCGGAGATCCCCATTCAGTATGCCTAGGAGAATGTTCTCTAGTTGATAATGTATGTAAATAGCAGCCACCCTAACCTATAAGTTAATCTGTTCTCACAATGTTACTTGTTGGGAATATAAATTAAGATCTCTATCATCTTTGTCAACTCTGATTAAGTAGTAATCAGAGCAATTTTGACAACCAAACCATCTTTTCCCTACTTGTAACAACAACATATTCCTGTTTGGGAATCTTCATTATAATAAAATTGTTTGGCAGTGTAATGGGTTGTTACATTTCCAAATGAAGTTTTGAAATTTTCAAAAATATAGATATTACTATTTCTAAATGAATGATTTTGTGGCTTTAAACATTTACCCACATATGCTACCCAGTGCATGAGAACCAACCCACACCCCCTCCCCCCAAAATCTTGATTAGAAAATAGATTATCTTCAGATCTGTGCAGAGTGAAATACAGTTTCTGTAATTTCAGTTTTAAAACACAGTTTTTATCTATAGTGCTGTTAGTAGAACAAGAAAGGTAATTAATTTCACAATAAAAATCTTTGGCTTGGCAGTGTCCCTCTAAGAACTAGAGTTCTCTAATCTTTATAAAAGGACAATGTAACTAACCTGATCTGAATCTAGAAGACAGTAGTTAACTCGTAGCTGAACCAGCTGTGCTAGGAGATCTAAAACCTGCCTCTGTAGTTGTACTGACGTTGTGGTCGTGTATTGCTTTAAAGCTTTAATAACAAGAGGTTCAAACAAGCGAATGTGATTGTGAATAGCATTCTATGAAAAAGAAAAAAACAAGTTAAAGTCACATATTGTCTACATGGGATTCTAGTTCAAAACCAGAATGGTTAAAAATACACCTTCACATGGATAAAACATAAATCTTTCTGCTCCTTTTACTTTAGTCTTTAAGTACCTTGTCAGCACGATGTTTTGTTACACTTGAAAGGCTAGTTTTCAGTTGTATAGAAACTTTCTGCAGCACATCGAACCATCTGCCAAAATAAAAAAATTGAAGGGGTAAATTTGAGAAAATTCTTTCAAGAACATTCCATGGCAATATTTCATCTACCTATCCTAAGTTTTGTAATAGGGCTTGATTGCTTCAACTATTTTAGAAAACCAAGAGAAAACTAGAAAGTAAAAATTCTTTTTGCTTCAAGCATTTTAGTAAACAGATAATTGGAGAGTACAAATTTAGTTATCTATGGAACATCTACTGTCTGGTAAGATTAGAAACAAGCATATTTTCCTGCATTGTCTTACTAATATATTTTTAAGCTGACCACCTATAAGCTTAAGAGGAGAATTTAGTCTCCATGCCTATTTATTCCTTTGCTTTTGTTAAAATTGTCTACGTGAATGCAAAACAGTGAAAAATATCATTTAGAACAGCAGTATTAAGATCAATATTTATCATTAAATAGCACATAGCATAATCTTAACATTTTACTCTCTCTCTCGGCTATATTTTACGTGAAATTTATTTTCTACTTTGCTTTGTGAGCACTTTTGTTCTATCCAGAATACAGTATTATACCAGAGATCAAATTAGCAGAGTCAAGATAAATTATGCTACTTTAAAAAGAAAAGAAAAATTCCTGCCATTGACAACTGAACAGAATATTGTAATTTCAATATTAAGAGACCACAGTAATTTAGAACTTCACCACAGGCCTGTTCAGTACTTTAAAAGGTGTTATGATTTATTGTCTTCAGCTAGAATGTTCTGATTAGTTTTATGAAAGTCAACACTCCAAACCACATACAGGGGGGAAAAATAATAAATAGTTACCCTGAAGCATCATGTTCCTGCTCTGCCTGCACCATGTTCCTTAGACTCGCATCAGCAAGTGCCTGTGTAAAGTGTGTATAAGGTGCCATGAAGCAGTAATGATAAAGACCAGGTCTCAGATTAGAAGAGCCTAAACGTTGGGCTTTCCCTTGAGATTTGCTGGGGTTTGAAGATAAACCATCATATTGAGATGCCAAGTTCGTTCCAAATAAAGTCTTCAGCAACTAAGAGAAAAAAAGAGGGGGGAACAAGAGAGGGGAGGAAATTAACATCTCTGATTACACAACTTGAATTCCCACCCTCCCAAAAAGCCTTCTATAAATAAGGCTGTCGCACAGTCGTCTTACACGTGCAAACTGTGGGTCATGGACCCGAATACTATTTGTGCCTCTTTCTCCTTCATAGACTCAGGCGCTTTACAAATGAAATATGCACAGCATTTTTAGTCCCTATAGACATAAAGAATTACAAAAATTCCTATGGCAATTTTCAAAACAATAGAGTGACCTGCTAAAGCAAGTTCCCCCGTTGGAATTAAAGCAATCTTTTGTCCAAACTAAACAAAGTCTTTTCAAGATGGTGCAGCCCTCTGACAGTTTAACTTCCAAGCTAAATTCAGTCTTCCAAGGTTGGAACAGGCCACGGCCTAAAGCTAACATCCCAGACTGATTCAATTTCTCAGTACTGGAGAAAGCTTTACAGTGCCAGTGCAGCGTGGGAAACAGGTTGGCACAGCTTGCTTCCCACATGCAGCAAAAGAGGAGGAGAGACTATGCCTTGCTGCGAGGGCAGTGCCGCTAAATAACACGCCTTGTGCTGGCTGGATTACCAGCATACCTGTAAAGGATATAAACCAAGCTAAAAAAGTTAACTATGACAGCACACAGTACATTCCAAATCACTGTTTGTAATCAGTCTGGTAACCCATTCTATGAAAACTGGATTTTGTTTGTTTTTCTTTTTTTTAATTGTCTGCAATAAACCTTTACTTCAAGCATCTGACGAAGTGGGATTTTCTCCCACGAACGCTCAAGCGATAAACAAATGTGTTAGTCTTTAGAAGTGTTACAGGATTCCTTGTTTGTTTTGCTGAACTAGACTAACATGGCTACCCCTTTGGAACTTATGGCTTGTTGTTTGCCTTGAACAATAAAGAAGATTCTTTATTTGCTGTTGAAATCAAGCCGACAATGAAAACAGACAGAATTCAGAAGAAACTTGATCATTTGCACTGAATCTGGTTCTGATGAAGACTACTGGCTATTTTTTTTTTTGAATGCAAGTTGTTTTTTGTGTTTTTCAACAGTAGAGACCTATCAAGCGTGGCACTGGCTCCCACATGGCCCAGGTGATCTATGATCAAAGCCATAACTAGAGTTTTCCACGTGGTAGCCTCTACAAAGACATGTAAGAGGGGTATACATATTTGACTTGTGCTTAACTACTAGGCGATGCTAGGACACCATCATTGCTGAGCTTATGAAGAGTGCATATACTCGGGTGCCTTTGTGTTAGGTAGAGACACTACAAATATATTAATTTGGTAATTGACTATTTGATGAACTTAATTATTTTACTGGAAACTTTAAAAAAAAAAATTAGAGCCTAAAATAGGCCCAGATAAACTTCAATAATACAATGCCAGAAACTATCATTATTTTGGGGAATAAAAGAATCCCTTACAATTAAGAACTACACAAAAATAATGCTGTGTGCTTCTATTGCACCTTTAATTTAAAAAGCAAAGAATTTATGAACCTCAGTGAATTAAGTCTCACAACCTCATTATAAGTAGGGCATCATCAACTTCTCTTTACTTCAGTTTCCCCATCTGTAAGATAAGAACCTGATTTCCAGAAGTGCTGAGCATTCACTTTCTACTGAAGTCAGTGGGGCCCATGAAAGCTCAGCATCTCAGAGGCGGTGAATCAAACCAATGACTTATCCCAAAGGTCACACAAGAAATCTGTGGGAAAGTCAAGAATAGTACCCAGAGCTCTCAATTACATACCACTCCTTTAAACCATGTTTTCTACCATCTTTTAAATGCACCTTGCAACCAGGGAACTGGAATAATTTATCCTCTAGAACTTATTAATAAAGATCCTTTAATAAGAGTTAGTGCATCAAGAAAAATTATTCAGAGGGCTCAAGGGGTTCCAGAATAAATCACACAAGCGATCAGTAAAAGAAACCTAACCAGTTATCCGGTCTCTCCTTCCTAACCACTGTAAGGTAGTTTCTGAGATGAGGCTTCCATACAGCTCTTTCCCTCAAATAAACAAGGAGTCTGGTGACACTTCTAAAGACTAACAAATGTATTTATTGCATGAGCTTTCACGGGAGAAAATCCCACTTAGCTCCCCATCTTCGAGTGTCTGACGTAGTTGGATTTTCTCCCACAAAAGCTCATGTAATAAATAAATTAGTTAGACTTTAGAAGTGCCACCAGACGCCTTCTTTGTTTTGCTGAACTAGACTAACTCGGCTCTTCCTCTGGAACTTCCCTCAGAATGACAGTAATAGTTCCATGTTCAAATTGCCTGGCGAAAGAGACCTTCAGTGCAAACATTACCATCCCCAAAATGAAAACTTCCCTACCTGCTGTACACAAACTGTTGCCATCGTTGGTTCTCTGTTGAAACAGGATTTCAGATAACCCAGAATCTCTTCAACGCACTAAACACAGATGTCATTTAATCAAAATTTCTTCATGAAGCAAAAAATGGAAGTTACAACTGCATAATTCACATACAAAATAAGAAAGATACAAAACTGCAGGCTTAAAAAGGAACCTATGAAGTTATAACTTAAAGATACGTTTTCATAAGGACTTAAGGTAATCAAAAACTACCACCAAGTTTAACAGCCCAGTTAAATTAAAGACCAAAAATATCACACGTGAAGAAAAAAGGAGCAAAATCTGATTTTTTTTCTATTAATATAAATATAGTATAATTTTATAACTATAATAGGACTCAAAAAACCACTAAATTTCTTGGGAAATGAAATCACTGTATTAGCCCTAAATTATGCAGCATTTCAGTAGTTGACATTACACAGTAAACCTACTGATGATGTTTTAATTAGTTAAGTGTGGATATTTCCTCTACAAATGGAAAAGGAAAGAATCACCAAATTTTGACTGTGGTGAGGTACAAATCACACAACTCATCCCATACAACTGCCCCATTCATGCTTACAGTAGTGGAATATGGGTGGGATGAGGTCCACCTAGATACCCTAGAAGGATTAGAATGACTTTCAAATCGTAAAACTAAATTATAATCCCAGCTTGTTGCTTTTCAAATGTCATATGAAAGAAAAAATGACACCCATGCTTAAGTTCACTTACCATGCAACCCAATGTTTTGGCAGTCCATTGTCTCCATGACCAGTCAACCTTTCAAAGCGCTGACCCCAGAAGGATGAATTAAATTTTTTAAAATACTTGCTTCCCTAATGAATGCTATAAATATGGCTAATTTCACATTATATTAAATAAAGCAACATACCTTTCCAATGTCTTGAAGAGTTGCAAGTTCTAAAATTTGAGAGAGGACATCCAGAGCAGATCGCAGGAAACCTCCAAATTTTTCGTTGTTGTTCTGAAGATCCAGTGTAACCTTGTCAAAATAGTTAGAAGAGTAAAGGCTTTAAACCCAACAAAGTTATTAGACAGTCAGGAGGAAACTAAAGAAAGCAGAAATGGGTGCTGGGATAGACAAGCCCTCCGTCTCTAAGGCCTAATCAGAGGCCCGATTGTGTTGTTGAAAAAGCTGCAGTTTGAGTTGACTGCAACGCTCCCTTGTGAACTGGGATGCAAAATTGGTCTTCTGACTTAATGTAATTCCTCTGGTGCCCAATAAGAATAAGATAGGATACGTATATGTTGCAGAGGGCTTTGGGGGCAGATAACAAGGAATAGTTCTTTGATCTCCTGTGTCTGGGGTAATAAAAACAAGCCCTCAACTCCCTCTCTAAAGTGTACAGAACTGAATACCTAGACCACAGGGAATGCACTGGTGACACCTCCCTGTTTATTATTTGAGACAGTTAGGAGTGGGGTTCTTGCAGGGAGCGGGCAGTTCCAGGTGGAGTAATGGGAACACACTTATAGCCTGTATATACGCCAAGTTAGCAAGCAGCAAGTTTCAATGTTAACCTACAGTGCTGCAACGTGCTTCCCAGTAACTGTGTGGATCCTGCTGCTGCACAATGGAAGTTCTCTACTGTGGGAAACTTACATGAGTCAAAAGCATGACTGGGGATTTTTAGTACAAAACAAAAGGGTGTGTACAGACAGCGAGTGATACATCAAAGCACTGCATATTTACACCCTAGCTCGCTGCTCACTAATTCACTGTAGAAACAAGCTCTCAGACCATGCCCTGATCAGTACTGCTACTATGCTCCCCATACGCAGGGCTGGTACTTTCCCTACTGGTAAAAGCACTGAGTACAGTACCACAGAAATCCCCAGCACCATGTACGTTTCAGTACTGATTGTGCCAATGCTGAAGGCAGGCAAATGGAGGGCATCAGAACCAGAGCAGACATTACCAGGTATACTGGTACTAAGATGTCAGTAAAAGGCAATTTTCAAGATACCAAAAAAGCCAGTGCCAGAACATGATATCTGGTGACTTAATGAGTGCCAGAGGGACCCTTCCAGGGTATTGAACTATCCTTCTCGAAGGCAATTTGGGAGGATTTCTGGCTTCTCAGGGTAGGATCTACTGGACGTAGATAACGTCCTCCCCTTAGTTCTCTGCTGTTTTCTGTATCTAACCCCAAGGTTTTACTGGCTGAGGAGGATGCATTTTTAAAGGTCTCCATTTCAGATCTGTAAGCACAGGAGCCAGTGTAACCTCTGAGGATGAATGTTCAGGATTTTCAGTCCTAGACCAGTGGTTCCCAACCGGTGTGCCCAACTGGCAACACACAAAGTGTGTCACAAGAACCTCCGGGGGCTGGGGTCATTTTAAATCTCCCGCCCTACTCAGCCGATGGTGGCATCCAGCCCAAGCCGGGGTCCCCAGAGCTGCCAGCAGGATCCCATCCTGGCCAAGGTCCCCGGAACTGCCAGCGGGATACCGGGGTCCCTGGAGTTGCTGGGAAAGCGGGTGTCGGGGGGAGTGGGTGCTGACAGCGGCAGAGCTGCTGGGAAAGGGGGTGTTAGGGAAGTGGGCACTGTGGGTGGCAGAGCTGCCAGGGGAATGAGATGTCCGGGATATAGGGGTGCTGCAGACCCAACCAGTGTGTCTAGCTCATGAATATTCGTGAGTTTAATTTGAATATTCATGAGTTTATAATGGAGGTGTGAGTCAACATAATTTGAAGGCATCAAGGTGTGCCATGGCAGAGAAAAGGTTGGGAACCACTGTCCGAGACATCATAGGATCTGAAGAAAGATGCATCAACATCTCCAGCAGAAACTATTTCAGGTAAGTTTCTTGCCTTATGCATTCTTTGTAAATAATTTATATGGCGCAATTCTCAAGCATTTGTCCACTACCAAGATACATGAAGCATCATGTTACTCATCATTAGGGGACAGTACTCTCTTGCACACCAGGCAATTTTTAAAGTCTAGAGATTTGCATCCAATCATAACGACAAGACCTAGTTACCAGGGAAGTCCTCCTGGAAAAGGAAAAACGTTTTATCTCCTTAAACAAAGAAACACTATAAAAATGACTAACCTAATCTACTAATTAACTGCTAAAGTTCCCATCTATTTACAGTACAACGGACATGTCACACAGCGAACAAGAGGTATAGACTCTTCAAGTTCCAACTCATAGCCACAGGCAATGAGAAGGAATTGAGGGGCAGTTGGGGTCAGCCCGCCCTCTATGCCTTTAAGTTGGAGGGACAAAGATAATGGGGGTGCAAGTATGGCCCCAAAGGACACCAGTGGCCCAAAGATTACTAATTTGAGTGCACACGCGCGCACAGACGCACAAGCAGTCAAAGAAGAATTAAAGTTACAAAATGGGGTAGTGTAACATTGGCAGAAAAACGTTCTTTTGTAGTTCACCAAAAGGATATTGCATTTTACCTTATAGTTAGCATGGGTAGCTTTCAAGACATCATATAACTTGAGATACGATGGAAGATGATAGAAATTGCCCAGTGATGATGATTTGCTTGTTGGAGCAGGCCCTGAAGTATCACTTTGCCTAGTAGCTTATTAAAAGAAAAAAATAATCCTGAACCAATCAAATAGCACAATAAATTAACTATATTCCAGTGTCCTTGAACACTTAATTTAATCACTTTGAAATGCATTATAAAGTGGGTCTCATAGAGAGAAAGAGAGAGAGAGAGAGAGAGAGAGAGAGATTCGAATACAATCTGTGTTTAAATTCATAGAATGACTCAGAGGACCTGTATTTACAGTATTATAAAACAATATATTTTATCCTAACCATCTACAAAATAAGACAACTAACCCATACAGAATGCATCACTGACAGCCCCAAGAACTATTTCAAAACAGACAACTTCTGCTCTTTTACTCCTGCTCATTTTTGCAATAGCTACAGAAAAACCTGCAAGCTCTTATATTTTCAATATTTCGATTTTTGGTTTCCTGAATCATACTTTCTATGTGCTTTGAATAGGAGAAGAGCTTCCATTTATAAATGATATGTACAGACTTACTTTGTTTTTAGTCAACAGTTTATGGGATTTGAAAGCCTGATCATAACAGCAAGAGGCAGAAATTCATACTGCTCCAAAGAGTTTGCGGGTTCTTTATGTAAAAAGAATTTCCATTCAAGACTTAGAAATGAAAATATTTTGCCATTTTTCTGAATTTATGCAGCCTTCTTCTGAATTAGCATTGGAACTTCATAGTGAAGTGAATTATGCAAATCAGTATTTCTTCCCGATACACCAAAGACGTACACAGTCTCCATACCTGCATTAGTATCACTGCCCTTTTTAGGGCTCATTGGTACAGATGCTTGTTCTACTGGTTCTCTCTCTTTCCCTTTCCGACGAATTGGACTTAAAGAAGGTGGGTTTGAGAGAGATGGTAACGCTGCCTAAAATAAAAACATTTGGAATAGTGTGACAATCAACGTAAATATCAACATTTTTTCCCTTCATCAAAAACTAGAATACAGTTACAAGTATATAAACACATTTAATTACAACTGCCTTTTTCAACAATGGTTGTATCTAAGCTTGTTAGTTTTGGAGCCAGAATGTAATTGTGTTGGAGAGGAGAGATGATAGGAATATTTTATTTATCAACTTTAGCATAAGAACTACAAAGACCAATGAAATATTAAGTTTTATTACTACTAAATTTCTCTGGAATTCCAGCCAGATAAAGGAATATTGAAAGCATTCTTCTATATCCTTAACAGCCTCTAAAATATCTGGAATTTTAACAAAGATAGTCCTAACAGATATTATGCAGTAGAGTCTCAAAGTTTAGCCTACTTTTAAAAAAATGTTGCGAGCAATACCTTTCAAGCTACAATCTATAAAAATAAACCCTCCATTGTGTATCTGAACACTACAACAATCTCTCTTTCATTTTGAAGCATGTTTAGGGCTGCATAACAAGACAGACAGACAGACAGAAAGTACCACTAGGCAACAGTTTACCATGAGTGAGCAGATCTCTGTACTGGCTCCTCCATAATACACAGTCTAGATGAGTCAAGATCTCTGCTCTGATGTTCAAAGGCTTCTATGGGATTAGTCCTGGTGACCTGAGAGAGCATCTCTCCTTCCATAACCTCCCTCCACGAGAGGAAAGTTACACCAGAAAAATCAAAACTGTCTACCAGTAAGGGGTAGTTCACAATGCAGTAGACAAAGAATAAACTTGCTCCCATAAGATATAGGAACAATAAACTACTTCAACTTTTTCAAAACTAAATGCAAAATTCATTTCTTTGACTTCACAGTTCTTCTCATAAGCTAATAAAAATTTTCAAATGCTGTGAACCAATCAAGCTATTTTACATGCAGGAAGAAAGGAAGATAATTATTTCTTATATTCTTCCAAGGCATTCAAGTATTATGATCTCCGGTAAATAAGACAAAAAAGAGATAAATATTATTAAACCCTCCTAAGAACTGAAACAGCATCAATAATGCTTCCACTCAGGGTGCAGCTGGAAGTATGAATGCAGCATGAGATAGCATATCCATGCTAGCTCACATGGCTAAAAATAGCAGTGAAGACAAGGTATTATGAGTTGCCTGGGGCGCTGGGCATTTACCCATATTGCTAATCTTCACTGAAGCGCACACAGCCATATTTTCACTGCTATTTGTAGCTGAGAGCGCTAAATTTTCTCATGTAGTTATGCCAGCCTGTGCTGCAACCGCAAACAAACTCTCAGTGACTGAAGCAGACCAACACAGTCTTAACCCTATGAAACAAAAGCTAGATAGGTGAAGGGATATTTGGTACAAGAGAAAAAATCTGGCAGAGAAAGGTAATTTCAACCTTTAAAGAAGATACCACAAACAAGAGAGAGGTCAACAAAAAATGGTAAATCAAATGACAATTGCTAGTGCCCCTTTAACTTGACTAGCTTTCCTCATGCATATATACACATCCAACTATGGCACCGAAATAAATTTGTTTTGGCTACCTAAATCATCTTCAACAGGGTGCACAGTTCAACATGAGCTCTTTTTATCACAGGCATTTGGAAGTCATTTAACGTAACAAAAACCATACCTTTATTGCTGGGCCAGGAGCTACATCATCCACCACATGTGCGCAAATGTTAATGGCTTTGAGCAAATGAGAAAAGAATTGTTCTACCAAAGTCACAAGAGTTCGGTCAGTCAAAGCAGGCCATGGCTCCTCTTGTTTAGCAACACCTTGATTCGTATCTTCTTCAGTGTTCCAGGGGTTTTTCAAAGATCTGGGAGCACTGGCTGAAATAACAAGCCCATTACTTAAGAAAACGGGAATTTAAGAAATTTTAGCAGAAGCTATTTTAAAAGTTATATCTTTAGTCACTTATATTCTCTTTATGCAAGAAGATTACAAGACCAAAAAAAATAAAATCTTACTAAAAACTGTTTGGGAGGTAAGAGGCACACTATCTCCAGACTGCTTTAAGTAACATTTCATTTCATTTGAATTGTAAATATAAGTGTATACCCATACAATATGTCTTATGTCGATACAGACTGTTCCAGCCTTAAAATTACAGTTATTACTACAATATGAAAGGCCTTAGTTTAGTTTCTGGCTAAAGCCACGTGTTGGCTAGTGATTTATTGGCCTGATGTCAAAAGAGATAATTGTGCCTTCTGTTAACAGTGACTCCTTTAGCCAATTAAAATCCAGCAGGACCAACTACAAAAGTCAATCCTGTAGAATGCTGTCTAGTGGTTTTGGGAAGAAAGACAATATCCTTCAAATAATATCAGGTCATAAAGTAAAAAAAAATTGTACAAACTTCTTTAAAATTTGAGAAGGCCCACAGATCTACACAGATAATTGCCATACATGATCATTAGATGCACAACCAGAGAAGGCGAACCCATTTGATTTCAAAAATAGTATAGAAGATTTTAAAGAGTACAAAACTTCCTAACTTCTTTTTCTTTTGGCCTTGCATTTCTTCAGCTCAGAAGCTTGCAAATATTTTGTTGCATAGAATAAAATGGAGATGGGACATTCTAACTACATAACGGAGATTATGACACCAAATTCTAACTACATAACGGAGATTATGACACCCCAACCTGCAAGCAAGTTTGTTTACCTGCAAGCAAGTTTCCAGCCAAAATCAAAGCATCCTGATGTGCAGAAAGATCCAATGGGAACCAGGCCGTTGAAAGAAGGGACAAAACCAGACCAGCCATTCCAGTAGTACCGATCTTCCGAGATTCCTCTGAAGGACTCAGCTGGGAAACACTGCAAGTTTAATTATGAAACTGTCATACATGTCTTCTGAGGCAAATTTTCAGTCTCATGGAAACTAAGAACAGAGTGGTACATGGTTTTAACACTGTATTCCTTATAAATCAGAAAATAGTAATCTATATGTACAACTATACTATCTTTAAGATTCTGAATTAAGTACATAAAAATAGTTTCAGCAAAGATTAACATGGCAGTTTTGGTGCATCCATTTAAGAAAAAGTTCTTTGCTACTGCAGTGAACATCACAGCTACTTAGGGAACCTATTGGTAGACAGCAATTAAATAATGATTTATTAATTTGCATATTTTAATATTAAGGCATGATGTAACACAAAACAATGGTTTATTATTATGAACTATTACATTAAAATGCTCACAAATATGTAATGTATGTTTGGACACTTTGTGAATGTTATTTAGAAATAGGCACATACTAAGAATAGTAATGGAAAAGGATGTGGATTTAAATGTATTAAAAGTTAAGCTGAGAATTCATATGCAGATGTGACACAGATCTCGGGGGGTTTTTCTTATTACAATAGGTAATTTGACCCCCACCTTCCACTCTATGCTGTTCTCCACTGTTTGAATCTAAACAACTGCTCTGATTAGCTGTAACAGTCTGACCTGATCCTATGACTTGAACTCCCTTGCATTTATTTTCCTCCCATTCATCTTTGGCTCTCCATCTTCAAGCGTCTGACAAAGTGGGATTTTCTCCCACAAAAGCTCATGCGATAAATAAATTTTTAGTCTTTAAAAGTGCCACAGGACTTCGTTTGTTTTATTAAATAAAAAATACCATCGATGCACATGACATGTCAACAAAATGAGTTTTTACTTTACAGAATTTACAATCTAAATTAATTCAAAAATGTAATATATCAAGGCCAGAAGGCAGTAGGAGAGCCATAGAAGGGAGATATATAAATAAGCCCCAGAATGCTCCAGGTGCTGTTTCCTGCAAACTGACAAAGAGTTAACAGAAGGCAATTGGGAGCAGCTGAGGCTAATCAGGACCCAGCCAGGTACCTGATGAAAGCCTCCCTGCTCCAAATAGAAGGGGCACAAGCTGGAGTCAGAGGAGTGCTGAGCTGAGCTGAGGAGCAGGAGGAGAACAGTGTTGACTGGAGGAGCAAAGAGAAGCCTGGAAGAAGGTACGGGACCACAGAAGGGGAAGAGCTTTTGAAACAGGACTGAACTGTCTCCACACACTGTGGAAGGGGGATACCAGAAGCTGGAAGGACAGAGGGGGGAAAACTAGCCCAGGGAAAAAGAGTGCAGCTGAGGGTACAGCCAGAGGCGGTCTTAGCAAGGGAGCAGTGTGAGCAACTGCCCATGGCCCCGCTGTGCTATGGGCCCTCAGCCCCCACACCACTGCTGCTTTAAATTTCCTGGCAGCCGGCTGGGTGGCGCGTGTTCCACATGTGCGCTGGCCAGGGCAGGAGTCAGAGCAGCAGCAGCAGAGCCACAGACAGCAGCTGGTAGGTAGCCAAGGGGACCACTGGGGGAGACGATGGCCATCTGCACCAGCAAATTTGGAGGGGGGAGGAGCGGCCAGCGAGGCAGCGGCAAAGTGGAGAGGGGAGCGGGGTGGAAGCTGCAGGGGGAAGATGGTGGCCGGGGCCCTGGTGAGGACTGGGGGGAGGCAGCGCCTCCTCCTCCCCCATGGGCCACGCTCACCCGGGTCCCCAGGTCTGTTCCGTGGCCGGTGCTTCTCCCTGCCAGCAGCAACATGAGGGCTCCATTGCCACGGCAGCCCTGGGGAGCCAAAAGAGCAGCTGCCAGGGCAGGAACGCCGCTGTTTCCTGCAACTGGGATGGTCAGAGCTGAAGCTCCCAGCACAGGGAGAGAAGGGAGCAGCCATCCTTCTGCCTTCCTTCCCCTGCCAGCTCCCCTCCAGCCCACTCCTGTCATCTCACCCCCATCCTGCCACGCTGCCCTGCACACCTCCAGAGTCCCTAACATCCCACTCCTGCCTTGATCCCATGCACCCTTGCCCTGCCATGTCCCCACACTTTCCCCTGTCACCCAGCATGGCCATTCCTGCCTTTTCTCGCCCTGCCAAGCCTCCCTGCCACCTGTAGATAATGACACTTCCTGTAAAATAAATAAATAAAGGTAAGCCTTTTCCAAGTTTTTCACAAAACATGGTTTAGTCGACAACTGAAAGCGTGTTGTGTACAGTTTTGGCACTTTATTCTTGTTCAGAAGGGGTTTGGAGGGAATAATGGAGTTGTGTGTGGCCCCATCCTTGATCTTTGCCCAGGGCCCCAGAATCACTAAGACCACCCCTGGGTACAGCCTTCACAGCAAATAGCTACCATTTGTAGGGCCCCTGGGCTGGGACCCGGAGAAGCGGGTAGGCCTGAGTCCCTACCCCCTCCTCGACCCACCAGACCCCACTGGAGGAGCCTTTCCCTCACCAGGAAGACAGGGTAGCTGGTGGCGCCCTAACCCACAACAAGAGCCAGAAGCACGAGACCCACTAAGTGGAGCTGGCGGTTTGCCAAAAAAGAATAACAGGAGGAAACACAACCAAAAGGAGGGTTTGGGAAAAGAGGTGGCAGGGCTGTGTCAGCAATCAGCTTTTTTTTTTTCCACCTCCCCGACTGCCATGGTGCAACTAGGCGCTAGGGGCAAATTCCTGGGCACCCTGTTGACCTAGTGCCTGGGATTTGTCAAGCCCTGCTTTATATATTTAAGCAACTATATAACTTAATATTTTCAGATTCTTACTAACTGTACATGTTTAATATGTTAGAAAATGGTGAATGATATATTACTTATTTACTAGATACTTAGCCTTTTGCTCATTTGTGTCAAGCTACATTAAGATGATAACTAGAACTTAGACACAAAACAGCGTATAAAATTTCTTTTTATTAAACAAAACAACTTTAAATGCTTTGGATACAAAGCATTTGGATGCTTATCAAAATACGTTTCACATTTAAACTAGAACAAGTTTAGGCCTTAACATCTTTTATTAAACTCAGGTTTTATTTTAAAAAAGATAAAGTTGTTGTAACAAAATTTTTAAAATGCAACGTGAAAACAATGCTTCCTCCTCTCCCCTACAAAACCACCCTATTGATTTTTAGCTATCCTTCCTGCCAGTCAAGTACTAATCAGATCTGAACCTACTTTACAATTAAAATGAGAAGATCATAGCTCAGAGACATCTTTCAGCACACAGATGTCACAGGTGGTATGCTGAGCAGATGTACCTCAACTGTAACAGTATTGCAAAATTGGGCCAGGTATGGGGGGGAAAAAGGCAAGATGATGACCAAAAAGCAACACAGTCCTTAAAGAGATTAGACTTCACAACACAACTTCAGGGAACCAAAGAAGCAGCAAGATTTTGTAATTTTACCACAAGTAATTAAATTGAGGTACGGATTCCCCTTGTAATTCAGTCATCAGAAAGAGAGAAAAACTACTGAAGTGGAAACCATGAAAAAGCTAGTGTGAGTCTAATTCTACACATGCAGAAAGAGGGACAGAAACAAACACCCAGGAAAACATGTGAACTCAAAAGACTTGCACACAAAGCTAATATAAAGTAGGGGGAAGCCAAACACTAGAAAAAGGAGGACCAGCAGTAGCTTATTATTGTACATTTCGTTAAGTGAAAACAGCACACACCCACCCACCCAGAGGCAGGATCAAACCCTAAGAATTAATAAGCTTACAGTTAAAGTAACAGGTCTCTTCTGAAGATAAAGACTAGGGCTACACCCTAGAACTTAGTGACACAGCTGCACTGATCAGATGCTCAAGAGTTCTTTCCTGTTGACTTAATTACTCCAGCTCTTGTGAGCAGCGGTAACTGTGTTGGCTGGAGAACGGCTGACAGTGCTGTCCACACTGGTGCTTAGCTCCGTGTGACTTACACTGCTCAGGCTTATTCACATCCCTGACAACACAAGTTACACAGACATAAGCTGCAGTGTGTATTTAGCCAGACAATATCTTGGGGTTTTCAAAGACACTTTAGCCACATATGTAGAAAGTATCTGCTTCATCAATGCCTCCATTTGCTGTTGCTATGAAGTCTCAAGGAGTTCTATACTTAATAAAAGCAACTAGAAGTCATCTGCCATTCACTCTTATAAAAATAGTTATTCACAACTTTCCATTGTCCAGCAATGGACATGAGGTATGACATGACACCATGTGAAAACAAATTCAGACTAAAGGAAAAAGGCTGATTTTTTTTTTTCCTTTCCATGTTAATTATTTAACACTGTAGAATTTATAACATTCCTTCAGAAACTTGAAAAATACTTCCCCTCCCCTCTGCCACCACATTTCCTCCATTTACATTTGATGAATACTGATTTTTCTCATTTTATCTGAGTTACAATCAATACAACTAGAATTTGAACCGTCTTATTTAAGATGGAAAGTACCGTTGCTTAGTTCAATGCCAGCTTGCTATGTTATCTGTCTATATGAAATCTTTAAGTAACTGCTAAGTGTGGCTTAACAGCCAATGATTAAAGCAGGGTTTTTGAGACCTCTCTGAGACACCTCTATTTTTGTAAACCTGAAGTCTAGAAGCTTGTAAACTGGATGAAGGAACATACCCACAGTGCCATCCTACAGTCCATGTGCAGACGGGAAATGTTGTGGAGAGAAGACACAAAGCTTCACAGCAGCCAAACTGAGGGGAAAAAATCATGGAAGATGAGTACCTTAATGTTAACAGTACAGGGGCAAGAGCAAAATACACTATTTCCATCATTAACACTTCTTCATTACCTCCTAGAAGATACTAGAGATGACATGCATACAGCAAGGAAGTACTGAACTGATTTATATATAACCCTTCATTAAAATTATTCAAGTTATTTATAGATTATAAAAATACTCACTGTAAGCGCTCTTGTAGTCGATGTTGTCAATGCATGAGAAACTGCTGAAATAACCCTAGAAAGGTTATTTTCCATAGTGACATCTGTTGGACTTTGAACCATGTTGTAACCTCTGTAAGTTCTGAATCAAATATAGTTAAACAACTAAAAGATGGGGATATAAAAGTCAAACAGTATTACAGTGAACAGATGTTCTGGTCTACTTTGTCTTATACAGGCACCCATTTCCTCCCACCCACTGTCCCAATTTTTCACACTTGCTATGTGGTCACGCTAAACAGCATCTGGTTAAAAACAGTTAAAATTAAACATGAATGATGGCTAAGGAGAAAAATTGTACAAAATATTCACCAGATATTTATAAACAAAATGAAAAAGTGAAACAATGCATAACCATAACCATGTTCTCAATCCCAACTAACTTTATCTGTGTAGGTCTAATTTTACTGTCCATGCTAAGAGAAGTGTAAAATGTAAACAAACAGCACAAATGCCTGAAAGGTAATTATATTTCTAGTATTAACTTTTAATAATTCTAATGGATTAGGAGCAAAGGCAAGAATTTTTTTTAATAATCATTGCAGTTAATAAAGATGTTAAGTCTATATGCCTACTTTTAGGATC
>ML685851.1:10740338-10851078 GCA_007922175.1 Pelusios castaneus
CAGCCACCCGATTCCCCCAGCTGGTTGGCTGTCAGTAGGAGCTTCGATTATCCGGGCTTTTTGATTATCCGGCTCACAGGCGCCGGTCATTAACCCGGATAATCGAGGTTCTACTGTATATATATATATGTTAAAATGCCTCTTTTCAAAGCACTAAGGATTTGCAGCTCTAATTGACTCAAATAAAAGCATGGGAGCTCCGCACCTTTGGAAAAAAAAAAATCAAGCCACTTTCATGTAGATACCTGTGACAGGGTGGCACACTCCCCACTGGATGGGTGCCTCCTGGTGATGGCAATGGGGAATTGCTCAAATGGGCAATCCCATCCATAGCTTGTGCTACATCACTTAGTCCCAGCTACTTGGCCCTCCGCCTGAGTACCTGTCCATGCACCGCCCACCTTCTGAGGGAAAGTCTGGCTCACTCAGGTTGGCCACTCTCCAAATTATCAATGCCACTGCGACTACACTGGCAGTCTAAGGAGAAGGGAGGTACACAGGCCCATCCACTTCTCCAGGCACCAGCCCAGGGACCCTGTGTACAGTGACCTCGGCATCGCCACCTCCCTTCAGTCACTTCTCAATTCCTTGGGCCACTTCCCCAGGGCCCCAGTCTCATGCAGACACTCTCTGCAGGGCCGCTTCTCTGTACCCTGTCCCACGCATGCTTCCCCAAAGCCACAGCACTGGGTCGGGTCCTTCCCTCAGGGCCCTGGTTCCCATTAGTTCCCCGTGGTCAGCCATTGAGCTCTCCGGGATGCTGACTCCCCCAGTCAGCCAGGGAGACAATCTTCCTCCCCAAGCCCCAGCTGACTGCTCTGTCCCTGTAGCTCTCTTATATACCAGGCTGCTAGCCCTGGATTGGCTCCTCACTGCAGTTGTGCATTGGCTGCAGCTCCTAGGCCCTCGTATCTACCAGTGTAGGGCAACTGCCCATCACAACGCCCAAGACCAATATCTTGTTTCAGGACTGAGAAGTAAATACGATGTTGTAGATACTGTACCTGGTGATAGTGCTCACTGCAAAGTGAGATGGAGGCTGAGTCTCATGCATTAGGAGTTTCAGGTAAACACTGCTTTGATCTCTTGCCACCGCCACGACTGGATCAGCCTGTCCTTGGTCACAATTATAAAACAGCTTTGGAACAAGCCTTAAATAAAGCAGAAAGCAAGTAAACTAGTAAGCAAACCCTTTTTTAAAAGATATCAAGTATCATAAAAACTGATCAAATGAGCAGTATAAGGAGAAGTATGTATAAATCTGTGTTGATCCTTAAAATTAAAATTGTTTCCGTAAACTCAAAATCACACTCTCCTCGAACACTTGAACCCAAAGGAATCATTTACATCTTTAATGGAGACTTGCGGGCCACTCACATTCCCAATTTTACCCTTACCTTCACAGTCCCCTATTGTGGCTACCGGTGTTCCAGTCAGAACTGTAAGATAATCACTCTGGAACCAATGTAATTCAAAAATATCTGCATGAGTGCTTTCCGCAGAGTCGCAAACAATTTTCTCCTCATTCCCTCTCTAAGACTGATCCCACTGCCAGAGTGAGAACACATACCAAGATGATCTTTAGCTTCTGACTCCATATAATTCATAACTTGACACATGCACACACTGTGGAGAGTCAACTGACTAATTTTACCACATCAGAAAAGTTAAAGTGCACTGAAAATTGAATTCTGAGTCAGATTTTTTGTGTAAATTACAGTTTGATATTACAAGTCATTTTTGTTAACATAGATGGAATTTAAAAGCAGAAGAATACAGTTTAGTGACAGGATAAACCACAGACCCATATTTCCTAACCGTTCACCCCAGATACTGAGAATCAGTCATTTGCAGGCTTGTATAATACCACTCACTTCAACTTCTGACAACAATCCCTTCCCAATTCCAGTCCTCTCCATTGTCACCAACTAGTCTGTCAACTTTCCCTCAAGATGAAGGCAGACACTAACTTATGTGCTACACCACTGAATCAGATATAAACATGGAAGATAATTAACAGTAGCAACGAAGGTCGAAGGCACCAGAAAAATACATTCTTTGCCAAGAATCTGAAACATGGCAATAGAACACCCCAAGAAGCAAAAACTGGCTGGGCCTGATTTTCTTAAAAACCCACTAAAAAGTCCTTGTCAGCAAACTAAAGAGATTCATGTTGACAACTTGGCTGTATTAAACATATTGAATACCCAGAAAGCTTTCAAACGTATGAATACAATATTGATGACAGCCTGGCCTTTGGGAATGAGCACAAGACTGCAAATCAGTGTGGTTCCTCAACTCTAGACTGAGCTCTACCACCAGCTACCTTCATGTCACTGAACAAATCAATTAACCTCCTGGAGTCACAGCTTCCTCATCCACATTGTGAAGATTAAATGTTTATGCAATGCTTTGAAAAACAGAAAGCACTGACTGCGTAATAACTCAAAACAATATGTAATTCAGAAATAGTGCATTCCTTCCGTCACTAGTAGAATAAATCATAGAATATTAGGGTTGGAAGGGACCTCAGGAGGTCATTTAATCCAACCCACTGATCAAAACAGGACCAACACCAATTAAATTACCCTAGCCAGGGCTTTGTCAAGCCAGACCTTAAAACCTCTAGGGGTGGAGTTTCCACCACCTCCCTAGGTAATCCAGGCCAGTGCTTCACCATCCTCTTAGTGAAAAAGCTTTTCCTAATATACAACCTCGACTGCCCCCACTAAATTATTTATAAATATATAAAAACAAGGATAAAAATGTAGCGCTCTGTGCAAGTGCAAAGTGGTATTCTCATCATCATTTAGCTGCAGGTACGTGGAGTATTAGGCTACCATAGTATTAAAGTTCTTTCTTTTAGCTTTTACCTCATCAAAGAAGCTGCAGCTATGCGTCTCACTCTGGGGTCTTCATCACCAAGGAGGTAGATTACTACATTGTTGAGCACTCTGTCCTGAAGTTTTAATAGCTGTGGGAATACGTTAGCATAAACAAAGATGAAACATCATTGCACATTTTCATTGATATGACCAACTTTACAGATCATTAAGGACGGGTTTTGTAGTTCCAACAGGTAAAAGGCTGATTTCTTTGTAGAAAAAGTTAATATAATCGTTCAGTCATGTAGAATTAAAACTATTTATTTACTACGGTAATAATCTAAACATTATAATTTTTTAACCATACTATAAAGATCTGTATTTCAATTGTAAAGCAACTTTACATCAAGGCCTAAAAATCAGTCCATGATTCAGCAAGGCACAGGAGTAAATCCCATTAGTTTTAGTAGGTCTTAAGCACCTGATTAAAATTAAGCACATACTTTAAATGTTTTACTGGATCAGCATATAAATCCCCCATCATGCTTTGATATAATAAACAACAGATAGGCTCCTTACCCCAGTATAATGATGAACACCTCTGTGCAAGCTATCTGCTTTTTCTTCCAAAAAGCTGACTAACCTTAAATAGGAGAAATGGACAAAGACAGACCTCTTTACTCACCATCATTACAATATTACATAGTGTAATTAATTTTTTAAAGAATTAAAATTTACTTTTATTTTTTAGGCAAAAAGGCCAGAATAAACACATCTTAATTAATCTATTTCAAAAGGCAATGTACTGAAATGGTTTCAAGCTTCCAACATGCTGAACTAGGATCTGGCTCCGGCAATTTTTAAATTAATATATTTTTAAAAATAAGGCTTCTACCTCAAAAAAACTTTGACAAGTGAGGGAATATAAAAACAAGGGCATAATTATTGTATTATTTAACCATACAGTTTGAAGGAATATGTGAAAAACTGTTGACAAAAAATAACAGCAAGAGCTTAAAACGTGCGCTACATCTGTGTGACTCTAATATACTTCACAAGAGCCCCCAATTATTTTGAATACTGGGCCATATATATCTGTTCACAGTTTCTTGGAAGACTGTAGAAAGGAGTCTAACAGACTAAAAGAACACACAGAAAGTGGTTAATGTGCCCAATCGTGAAAACACCGACATCAACAGCAGTCTTAAGGGAGTTGTTTTTTAAAAGGTAGATTAATTTTTTTGAATGATATTCCGATTTCAGTTCATGAACTAGGTCTCCTACAGAAGGTACGGTATGCACAGCTAAAACACAATCTATTGAAATATGCACACTTACCGGAAATCTATCTCAGCGAGTGTTTCCAGAAGCTCGGTCCTTACTAGCCAATAGGAACTATTCCTCAGAGTAAGGAGGTCGATGATTAACTGTAATCCTAGTTCACTATAACTGCTACTGCACAAGCTCATGATGCAATGCTGAAAAGGTAGAAAGATACAAAGTTTTAATTATTGCATTATCTTTTACCCATTTAGGGAGTGTCTCTTCTTCTACCAGCTCCATGCTTACACATCCTAAGATAAAGCCATGCTACTGCAAGGGCCAAAGCAGAGAAACTCCAAAATACCTTTGCTATGGTTCAGGCACTGAGCTGAATGAGCTGCTAGGAAAGCCTGAAGGCTCCAAACTCCGACAAGGGACCTCAAGACTTAGCAAGACAGGATCTGAGAGGCCAGTCTATTGGACTTGAGGGACACCCCTAAATGCCAACAAGTGCTCAAAATCCTCTTCCCTAAGGAAATGACTCCTATGGGGAATGTCAAAGCAAGATATTGAGTCAGACCTCCCGGGTTTCATCTCCAATTCTACTGAGTTTCCATATATTCTTGGGCAAGTCATCTAACCTTTCTAGAGTCTTATATCTCTATGCCCCACTTTAGCGGCCTATAAAAGCAATATACTTCCCTCTGAGAATGAATATTTGTAAAGTGATGCAGGGTTGTCTATACTACACCTTATGTTGGCATAAACTTATGTCACTCAGAGGTGTGAACAAATCACCCAAATGACGGAAGGGCTGGTATGGACATTGGTTCTGCTGCTCACAGGGCTGGAGTAAAGCCGATAGGAGAGCTCTCTCCCATTGGCTTAGAGCAGCTACAACAGAGAGTTTACATGGGTACAGCTACCTCTGCGCACTTGCTCTGCTTTAAACTCTCTAGTGTAGCTGTGCCCTGAGAGTTAGAATGGTAGAATATGCTTATTTGAGGATTACCAAATTTAAGTATCCAAAGTCACATCCAGCCACCCCCAAACCTCCATATATTTTCCAAAGTCATGAATATAAATGGTTGCATAGAAAGTTAAGTAGATTTAAAAGATTCTACACCACAGTTCGAGCAACATTCCCTAAATTTAAAATGGGGAATAGCATTGGAATCCGTACATCTCAAAAACTGAATGAATTTTAAGTGCAAACACCGTATAAACAAACATGAAAAATCATCATGGATTACACGGTAAAGAGTCCAGCATCAGTAAAATGTGAAATTTCACACATTTAAACTAGTACATTTCATTGTCCAGAGTTCCTCTCCTAGATACGCTCCAATCTCTCTCCTGTGCTCCAATTAAAACTGCTCTTGCAAAAGTCTAATGACCTCTCCCTAGCCAAAGCTCAGAACCAGTAATCCAGTATCATATTCCTTGACCTGTCAGCCACATGTCAATCATGCTCCTCTTGTTGAAACCTTGTTCTCTTTTAGCTTCTGTGATTCTCTTCTGATTCTCCTACCTCTCTAATCACTCCATCAGTGTATCCTTCAAAGGATCCTTCACATCACACCTCTACAACTTTCTGTGGAGGTTCCACAGAGTCCTTGGTTGTCTCCTCTTCTCTCTTCACACTTACCCCTAGACAACTTAACTGTCATCTCTATACTGATGACTTAGAAATCTACCTCTACTTGAGACCTGTCTCCTTTTGTCCAACTAACCTAAAATTTTTGCTCGGGTCTGATATCTCCTCATAGATATCTAGCCATCAACTCAAGCTGAACATGGTTTAAACAGAGCTCTTAATCTTTCCCCATAGGCTTCCCTCATCTCCTCTCTCAATCGCTGTCAACAACACCACGATTCTGCCTGTCACTCAGGCCTGTAACTTGGGTATCATCTTTAACTTTGATCTCCCCCCCCCCATAGGTCCCCACATCCAGGCTATATTTATATCTTGCAAATTCCTTCTGCATAAAATCTCTAAGATGGAACAGATCCTATAAATCCACACAGCTAAAACTCTGCTGTCATCATCTTGCATCTCAATTAGTGCAATGTCTTTTTTGCTGACTCTGACAAATGCTGAGGTGCCACTTAAACCATATCACCCACCTCTTTTAATTCCTTAACTGGTTTACCCTTTTCTAGTGCATCAGACATAAATTGCTTATCTTCACTTTCAAGGTTCTCTACAACCTATCTTATCTACCATCAAAATGTTAACTCCTTCCTATTATCAACCAACTAATCACGTCAACATCCACTGCCCATTTGCTAAATGTTTTTCTCTCATCCTGCCCCTCATTTTCAGAAACAGCTCCCTGTGAACACCTCCAAAGCACTCATTATGCTCCAAATTCTCCTGGACTATGATGCTTATAAAAAATTGGAGAATTGCTAGGACACTGGGTGCATTAATAGCTACTGCCAAACATTCTGGTTAAAATTATCTTGTTTCCTTGTATTCTTCCATCAATCTATCTATATCCATATGTTGTCTCGTCTCATACTTTCATTGTAAGTTCTTTGGGAATGGGACCATATTTTTGTTCTGTGGTTGTACAGCATCTAGCACAACAGGGTCCTGGTCCATGACAGGAGATCTATGGTAACACAAGCAAAAAAACAATAGAAATTTTGCTTACCCTCACAGCAGCACAAGCCAGTTTGCATGTAACTGAGGATTCATCTTGTAGTGTTTTCTGTAAGAGAGGTATACAGTCTACCAGAGAAAAGAGATTTCCTGAAAGAAAAAGAACAATGAAACAGTAAAGAACAAGTTTTCAATGCATGCACCAAAACAAACCCCCAAATTATCTCAACTGTTACCTGTTGAACTTCTGACATTTGCTAGCCAGTTTTCCACATCAAAACGTGATTTATTGAGAATGGAGTAGACAATGGTTCCACAGAGAATGGCAGTAGCTCCTCTAATCTGGGGATCTCCATGATCAATATAGTTCAAAATATCCGATACATATTGCTCTTCTGAGAAAATAAGTTACAATTTATTTTAAAAATACTAGTTCTAGGACTTAAGTTGTCTATCTGACATTTCATTGCTTACAGTGAATGTAAAATAGATTGAAGTAAATCAGCTATAGTAAGTGAGGAACAAAGCTTTGTCAAAAACAAAAAATTGAAAACTTGCTACTATTTTCTATCATCCAAGCTTGCAATTAATTCACGATGAAGCAGCAGTTCCATAATGACAGTTGTGGCCCAATTAATAACGAACAAACCAGAGAACAAGTAAAAGGTTAGGAGACCACTGGAACAACCTATCATTCCATAACTGAGAACCTTTAAATCAAGATTGGGTGTTTTTCTAAAATATATAATCTAGTCCAACCAGCAGTTACCAGATTTGATACAGGTATTACTTCATGAAATCCTATGCTCTGCATTATGCTGGAGGTCAGACTAAATGGTTATAATAGGCCCTTCAAACTTTTAAATCTATGAATATATTGTCCTTGCAGGATCCAATAGGTATTCTCCAACTCCCTGAGACCTGAGTCTGGCCATCATTAACATGACCATCATCTCTGTAAAATCCCTGGGTACCAAGGAGAGGACAAATAACAGTGTTCATTACTAATAGTTTCATGCCACAGGCAAACCTCAGAAGTCTGTGATGGCACTGTCCGATGGGGACATGGAGATATGCATCCACTAGTGTCTCCCGAAGACAGGGATGATACTGCAGATACTCAGACTTAAATTCTAAGGTCAGAAGGGATCAGTATGATCAGCTAGTCTGACCTCCTGCATAATGCAGGCCACAGTACCTCAACTCCTTTAATAAACCCAGCTCTAGATCTGAAACTTTGTTTCCTTCATCTGCCTGTTGGACCTTCTGATGTTAAGTATGCCTCTGCTACTCCCCAGTCAATTCTGTACAATAAAAAAGATGGATTAGAACCTTTCTTCTAAGGAAATATTACCCACTCCTATATCCAGAAGATGAAATATTTCATTCTGGATCAGACTGTTTTATGGAGTCTTGGTGCTGGGTGACTCGATGGGGTGGAGCCCTCACCTTAAAGAAGTATCCCAAGCTCACTGTTCCCCTGATCCACTTGTCTGTGTTCATTGAAAACCATTCCTCTGGCTATGGACGGAGTCCTAAGCAATTTATTTGCAATGCTATTCCATTTCCCAGAATGAGAGAGAGGCAAAGTAACATCTTTTATTGAACCAACTTCTATTGGTGGAAGGGACAAGCTTTCAAGCAACAGAGCGCTGAAGAAGAAGCTAGTGCAAATCCCTCTCATAGACTATCTCTGTTACAAAGTGATTCTGGGGGGGGGGGGAGGGGAGAAGGCTGCAGTCTCTCAATCTCAGTTCCACTGTTTTCTCTTGGGGAATCTATTGTTCCTTCACTGGTCCCATATGTTTGGTGCCTCAGCAAAACAGTCCTTTGGTTCCTGAAGTACCTCTGTGAGGATAAGTAGCACAAAAGAAATGCTTCTTTTTGAAGGCCAGTGAATATCCTTTCCTGAGGGCCCTTAGTGGGGAAGGGAGAGACTGGATTTTGGTACATTGTCAGTCACCATCTTATCTAGCTTTTCTCCAGAAAAGAGAGAACCTGTAAATTTGACCGAGCATAGGACCTGCTTAGAGTGTGCATCCACCTTCTCAGGTGAAAATCATAGGTGGCGCCAGTCTACTGAAAGCAATGACTCTGGCTAAGAACCTCATTGCTTCCACTGAGGCATCAGTTACAAACACTGTTGCTAAGACGACTTTTGTTATAGTGGAGTCAAAGTCAGGATGATCTTTGTCCTTAAGAATTTTGTGAGGAAAGAGATGCTCCTGCAAAGCAGGTAGCAGCCGGGGATGTTTGGAGAGCAGTGAAGGAAGGGTTCAAAGCCCTTTTTTGAGAGAAGCCTCCATCTTTCTATCTGTAGATTCCTCAGGGAAGAACTCACCTTCTGAGAGAATAACCATATTCCTGAAGAGGGACACTACAATGGCATCAATGTTTGGTGCCTCAGCAATATAGTCCTTTGGTTTCTGAATGTCACAGAACCTGCAATTGTTCTTGTTAATATGCTTGCCCTTATCAGGCTTCTTCCATTCATCCTTAATCACGTCCTCAAAGGAGGAGCAAACGGGTACTGCAGTATCATGAGGGGATTTTGAAGGGAGAAATTCACTGTCAGGCTTACTCATAGAAGCCTACTCATGTTTTAGAACCAGACAGCTCATCTTCCTCGGTGGATGAGGAAGACTCATCTCTCCTGCATTTTGCTTTTCCTGCTTTAGCTTTTCACATTTTTTAACCTTTTTGCACACTTTGGAAGCATAGAAGCTCTGCTGCAATGTTGATGATGCCTTCTGTGGCTTGACTTCCTTACGACTTGGAACTGGTCAATTTCAAATCCTCCACTACTAAGTCCCAGTCTCCCTGGAAGGGAAGGAGCTCGTTAGAGCCTCCCTGGTTGAAGCAAAGGAGGGGGCTTATTAGAAACCCAGCTTCTTTCCTCAGAATGCTCAGGACCCATTTTAAGACTTGGAGACGGGAGGGATTTGTGCCCCACACTCTTCCTCTCTTTATTCTACGGGGCTCCCCTAGAACTTGTTCAGAGTCCTTCTCACTTTTGGAACCTCTCCCTGTTCTGAACTGATGTTCCTGATCCATTTTTCCTCACTTAGTGTTACACCTGACTCAGTGGGTAGGAGGCCCCACCTACTTATCTGACTCATTGGCTCAGGGTGGAAGACTGGGTGCTGGCTGAGCACAACTCTCCGTCTGCCAAGCCTGGGAAGGCTTTCTCACATACAGAGCATTGCCTGGATTTGCCCTGGTGCTTTCTTGGCTGTGCTGCTATGCCTAAAAGGGACAGAAAAGTCTGCAGGGAGTTGCTACAGCAGAGGCCTGGAGAGGACTGAACCCCCTAAAAGATTAACCAACCCAAGGAGGAGAAGGAATACTAAGGAGGGAGAACACAGCTATGCTGCCCAAAAAAAATGGGCAGAAAAGTTAAAATAGAAGTTGTAAGGGAGGAAGTAAAACAAACCACCGTCTGCTGCTGTGGAGGCAGACGATCTGGTAATAATCAAGAGCGAAGGCAGTGTGATCAGACCACATAGTACCAAAACTCCTATCTGCCTATGTGAGCTACAGACAGCAGAGAATAGCCCAGATGCCCAGACCTATGGAGATGCTAGGCTACAGAAACAAACTTTTAAAATAATACAAATACCTCAGTGCTTTTAATCAAACTGTTTATTGAATTAGTGTTAACACCAGTAAGGACTATTATCATCACCTAAGTCTGACTGCCTGTATTACAAAAGCCACAGAATTTAACCAACCTCCTGAAACAAACCCCTAACCTCTGGCTGGCTAGACTCTCTCTCTTTTTGAAAGACATCCTATCATGGGGCAGAATCCATGATTGGATCCCATATTTCCAACGATCAATTACACTGTTAAAAATGGGTATCCTATTTTCTGAATTTGAGTTACTTCAACTTCCAGCTGGATCTGGTTATGCCACTGTCCCTCAGCTTAAAGAGCCTTCACAATTTTCATAAGAAATCTTTTCCCCATGTAGGTTCTTAGACTATGACCAAATCACCCAACTCTTCTTTGATAAGTTGAATAGACTGAACTTAAGTCTTTTACTATAAGGCATGTTCTACAGATCTTATAATTCTTGTAGTGTTTTTCTGAACCCTTTTTAAGTTTTCAACATTCTTTCTTAAAGCATAGATACCAGAACTAGAGAGAGCATTTTAAGTAATGGTCTCATTAATGCCATTTGATATTCTCATTTATACATCAAAGGATAGCATCAGCCCCTTCAGCCACTGAATCTTACTGGGAACTCATTTTTAAGCAGTTATCAACCAAGACCCCTGACTTCTTTGCAGAGTCACTATTTCTATACGATAAAGTGCCCCCTTTTCCAAGTATGATCTATATTCTTTTTTCCTAGAGGTATGACTCTGTATTGGGAGTAATAATGGTGAGAGCTAAAACTGAATTCCTGTAGTGTAAGACTCAGGCTTGGTCTACACTTAGAAAAATTAAAACTAGTTAAAAGCTCTAGAATATGAGCAGAACACTCTGCTTCCACGCAGAACACTCTGCTTCCACACAGACACACACGAAATGGTCTACAAAGACTTGTGAAAGGGCCTAATCATTTAGAATAGATTACTGTTAGCATATTTAAACTAATTAAATTAACAGGCTCAGTGCCAGCATGGCTGCCAACAAGCAGAAGTGGTTTCATTAATCCTCTTGCAACTGCCCCACCATGCACTAGTACTGTTGCACATTATTGATATCTACTGTTTCTCATAGCCAGGTTGGGAAATGTGGTCATTGTAACTGAAACTATGTAAGACAGCACTAATGTGGACAAAGAGTAATAGTTCAACTAAGGTGACATGGCTAGTGTACATGTAGAGTGAGCTCTGTGCAAATGCGTTCAATTCTTTAGTGTAGACAAGATTCCAATTATGTATTCAAGTCAAAAAGCTAAAATGTTTCACAAAAGACTAGGGAGCTATAATGGGAACTTCAACATACCATACTCTTCGCCGATGGTTTCAAGAGGTGTCTTATACAGCTTACTGAAGAAAGATTCAGGATGAAGGGCAACAGCTGCTCCAACACAACTTACTGCCAAGGCTTTTACACTGACTCTCACATCCCTATCAGGGACTAAAGCTGAGGAAAAAACAAAACAGTTGAAATTAAATAACTCAAAAATAATTTCATATTCAATTCTTAAAGAGCAAATACACACAAAATTAAGATTCCATTATGACTTAACCTAGATAAATATTATTCACAAAGTATTAATACAGATTCCAGTAGTTGCATCTAGTCATAAGAATCATTTATACAGCACTTTCTTCCTAAAAAATTTCAAATTGCTACACATTTGCTTTTTCCATCCATAGTGAATATGGTAGCTGCATTCATGAGGCACAATACTACATAGTTTAGGACAAGAAAAAACAAATCCTATTGTCTGATGTGCTCATCTAGGTTTTTAAACTACTCCTATCCCCACTGCAAAAACAGAATAAATCCATGTGAAAAGAAGGGATGGGCATACTCTAGCCACTGAGCTATGTGGCACACTCTGTCTCCTGCTGAAGCTGTTACATTGTGGATAAATAACTACAGAGATTGGAGCAGGGGTACTGAACCCAGGTTCTCGCACCTCACCGGTGGGTGCCTTAACCTCTAGACTACAAAGTCATCGTCTCTCCTTCAATAACTGCTCCACTTTGGAGAAACTGACTCTGGGGGTAAGAGATTCCATAAACCCTAAAAGTGCCTTATAATGTGTTTTGACTTATTGCTGCAGAGTGCACTGTGGCACTTCATTGCACGTGAGGAAGATGCACCTGGCTAATCAACATGTAACAGGCTACAGCACGGTAGGTTTACACCCTTACTCGCCACACGACAAACAAGCCCAGAGAACAACTGATGAAAATGATTATATAAGCATGTTGATGTGCAACAAAATGCTATCTAAAATTTGAACCAAAAAGACATGTTTCAAAACAGAAATATCTGTATTTGCTGAAAAGAAAATTACTCTCTAATGGGCACTGTCGACTTAAAACCTAATTCATTTTAAAAAATGAGTTAAAAGTAATTTCACGTATTACAGCTGCCTGAGTCCCCGCTTCAGTTTTTGTGGAAATTACACTTAATGTTTTTTAAAATGTTTCCACCCCCACTGGAGCATGGAAGAGTCACACAAACAGAGTAAACAGCCAAGCTAACCATACACAAAATGATGTTAACTGTACAAGTGAAGGGCACTGAGGTGCCAGCCTGGGATTTCCGTTCCCTGCATAGCTTTGGGCAACTTAATCTCTCTGTACCTAGGGATCTCATTTGTAAATGGGGAGGACAGCAATTCCTTACCTCAAAAGGGTGTTAAGCTAACCAAAAAGTTAGTGTGGCACTCAGATACTATATGATAATGGGGGACCACAAGTATCCAAAATAGAGAAAAGTGGGAAATAAACAAAAGGAAAGTATATATCTATTTCAATTATTATAAACTTGGGTATCACACATAACATTAGTTGATAAAGAATTTTCAGAGAAAAGTGCAGCCATGTCCCTTTAAGACAGGAGTTTTACAAACTCTATATAGTGTGGACCACATCTCGAGAGACTTCCCTCCCATGCAGTCTCGCAGCTTCCCGGTGACAACAGCAGCAATGGCTTAAATGGAAAATTTCAAGTACTTGTCTATCTGACAGTAAGAGACTAGTTCTTTACAAAACACTAACTGTTCCTTTTAGTGCTTTAGTTCCTCCCCCCCTTCTATCTCTAACAGTTCTCTATCTTCTGGTTCCCCTGAACAAATTCCCCCCCCCCCCCACCAATCCTCAAATCTGGTTCCCTAACACTCCCCATCAGTCCCCAGACTGTCTTGTCCTCCCTTTCACCCTGAACCTGATTCCCAGTTCCTTTCTGTCCAGGATATGCTCTCCAACAACCTAGTCTCTTCTCCATTTGCTCTGTGCCCCCACTATGGACATACTGCCTGGCTAGTGGGTTCTGATCCTGAAAGGAGTCCTTCCCTCCTTCCTGCTCATGGTGTCATTGGCAGCAAGCAGTTCCAGTCTTGCTGGTGGCTCTGGTACAAGACGGAAAAAGCCATGTACAGCAGCAGCCCAAGCAAGCTCCGCCTCCTTGTTTCTAGTTGCTTTTCCTGTTATCCCAGGCCTACCTATGCTATAGAAAACATGTACGCTCATGTAAGCCACTGGTAAAAAGGAGGAGCTGCTAGCATCATGGAACCTGCCAGCTCTCCAGGGATCAGAGAGTACTGCTGTCATAAGCAGGAGTTAAAAAGATTATCTGGTTATTTTATCATTTCAAAAGATCCTTTAAAATACTTTTTAAAATAACTTTGTATTTGACAAACAACTTTACAGTAATATAATTTCATCAGGAACAAGCAGGTCAAAATTAGGTTCAGCAATTAAGTCCTATCCTACTAGTCCTTTTAAAGCTGGTGTCAAAGTTTAAAATCCTGTTATGAAAAAATGTTTAAGCTCAGTCAATGAATGAAGAGTGATCAATCAATTAGATACAGTTAAAAGTGATCACACTTCTTTTAATATATTGAGGCAGACAATAAGCCATCGTTTTTGATGGCGACTTACCACCTTTCTCGCCAGTAAGCAGAAAAGAAGCAGAGAGGAGACGAACACAGTGAACCAGAGGAGCAGAACTTCCATCTGTGTAGTGACCTATATCTCCTTTTATTCTGGAAGGCTGTTATAAAAAAACAAATCACAGCTCTTATCTATGTTATTAAATTAAGTTTGAATTAAAAAAATAATAAAAGGGAATAATTTAGCAACACTAAATAATAAAACAAGGATCCTAGAAATCCATTTGATGAGGAAAAAACACAAAATTTGCATTTTTACACTGAAGAGGTGATTATTTAATGTAATTGGAAATTCTTCGAGATGTTTGGCCCCTATTTGTTCATTGACCTGCACATTCATCGGCCATGAGGTGCATTCAGTGCTTTCAAGGCGGTGGTTTTCAAACATAGGATCAGGACCCAGTACTGGGTCGCAGACCCTCAGGTACTGGGTAGCAGGGCCAGCTGCTGCCGCTGCTGAAAGACTGGACTGCATTGCTCAAAGATGTAATTGTTTGGTCGTGGACATAAATGATTTTCTTCAACTGGGTCCTGAGGAAAAAAGTTTGCAAACCACTGCCTTAAGGGGCTGTGGAGGTCGAAGCCGCTCCAGGTCCCTCTTACCTGAAAGCAATGGAGTCTGCAGCAGAGGGAATGGAGGGCAGGATTCCAGATGCGAGAGAGAAGAGAGCAGTGCTCAGTGTGGAGGTGGTGGAGAGGACTTGCAAGAAGTCACAGTCTGTAAGATGGCACAGTTGACCGCTGCATCTGCCACCACCACCAGAATGATGGCATAATGTGTGGAAAAGGTGTGGTCAGCAGACTACATGGCTGCCCTACAAATGTCCTGTCATGAGATATCCATGAAGATGGCCAACATGGCGCATCCACATGGAGTGTGCTGTGACACCCAGGGGCGGAGGAACATGAAAGAGAGTAGCACTCTGCAGTACAATGCAAGATACATTTAGACATGTGTTGAGAGGAGAGGACATGGCCCTAGCAGCACTCCACGATGGTAAGGAAAAGGCAGGGCGAGGCACGAAAGGTGTGGGGTGTACCAGAGCTAAAAGGCCAGCACCCAGCGGACACTGAGAAACTACCATATTAGCACCCTGGGAGAGGCACGTGGTGTTGAGTAGAATACTGGAAGGTGCATGCATCAGTTCAGGTGAAATGTGGAGGCCACCTAGGGGAGAAATTTAGGGTTTAGTCACAGGGAGACCTTGTCCTTGTGGAAATCAGCAAAGTGAGGGATGGCCAGTATGATCACCAGCTCACTAACCTGTCTTGCCAAGGTGACAGCCACCAAAAAGATCACCTTCATGGAGAGGTAGGAGAGAGCAGATCGTAAGGGGTTCAAAGGGTGGCAGAGAGGACGAGATTCAAGTCCCAGGAGAAGGTAGATTTCTGTACTGAGGGAAAGGTGTTAAGGCGACCACAAAGAAAGCAGGATGCGGTTGGATGAGTGAAGATGGAAGAACCATCCACAGGAGAAAGAAAAGCACTGAGCACCGCCAGGTAGATGTGGAGAGAGGAATGTGTAAGTCCTGACAGAAGGAGATGGAGAAGATAGTCCAAGAGGTTGAGAACAGAGATGGAGTCCAGGGTGGTGAAATGTACCCTTTAACTTGGTAACAGGCTCTAGTAGGCGGTTATCTTCCCTATGTGAAGATGTCATGTACTGGGGTGGAACATTCCCTGTCTAACATGTGAGCCTCATCCAAATGCCAGGTGAAGAGGCCCCAGGTTGGGGTCCTGAGGCAATCATGCATCTGTGTGACATGCTGCACACCCCCCCCCCCCCCCACACACACACCTCTGTGATGTGATCTGTGTCTCCCTGTTCACTTTTGCAATGTAAACTTTGTGGACAATGCACAACATGTCTGGTATGGTGTTTTTGGAATGCTCATGGCATGCTTTGCATTAATGTAATGGTAGCATATTTCCTGCATATTATATGTGTGTGCAGACATGGAACATGTCCCCAAATGTATTCCACATGGCTCAAGTGAGAGAAGACAAACAGAGCTGGGTTCCGCACCTGCTGAAGGTATGCATACAAAATCAGGTGCTTTGGCTGGAGAGGGAAAGTCACCTGACTGCAAGAAGTGGGGCTAATGGAGGTTTGAAAGGAGAAAAAGACGTACTTTGAACTAATTAAGATCTTTGCCATGGATTCCATCTTCTAAGCAACATCAAGAACTGATAGCTACCCATATGGCAGGCAGGATCCGGCTGCAAAACCATCAGTAGTCAAACCTATGTGAGTAAGCTAGACATGGACTGTAACAGTGATCTTAGTTTAGAATGCGAGATGTTCTTTATTTAAATTTTGATTATCTCCTTGACTTATTTATTATCTGATTTGGTACTGATTTGACACATACTCACTTAAAATCATGCTTTAATCAATAAACTTATATTTGCTTTATCTAAGGCAGTGAGATGTTAGATGTGTAAGTGTGAAAGACTGACAGGAAGCAAAAGCTAATGCAAATCAATTTCTTTGTTAAATTAATGGGCCAAAGCAAAAGAGCTTGCAGGGCCGAATGGGTGTGCACTGACCCTTGCAAGATGGAAGTTTCTGGAGTTGCATCCGGCGGCTGGGGCTGCTCACTGGGGAACCATCCCATAAGTGGCTCGTGAGAGCACACTTCCACTGCCTGAGAGAGTGATTACACACTGAGGACTGGGTGTGAGCTGACCCAGGAGTGAGGGTTCACATTGCAAGGCAGGGTAGGTCAGGACCCTGGAGTGGAGAGTTGGAGGCACGGTGGCACACCAGTCAAAACTGTAAGAGGGGAACATCACAGCCTGTGTGATGGTTGTGGGAAGGGGCGAAGGCGGACTGGAGGGGCAAGCGGAAAGGTGGAGATTGGTGAGTCAGTACTAGTGAGGCCAGGAGGCTCTGTGGCCTGCATTGTGCAGGAGGTCAGACTAGATGATCATCTGACCTTAGAGTCTATAAGCATTTGCATGGCACCCAGAGTCTCTGGTCCATCCGGCCCTCCACATGAGTGCCCCACCCAACAAAGAAGGTAGTAAATTACTATAAACCCGTGTAGTTGATGTAAATCTAGTAAAGCTTAGTAAATCGAAGTGTTAAAGGATTCTGGGGATTAGCACCAGACAGATTATATGGCAAATCACTCACAATACAGAACTTTCACTTGGCACTGACAAGTCAGGAATCCAGGCCTGTGTGCAGTTGTGCTGATGTGACAGACCAACGATCATGATCAGCCAATGACCAGTTCGCCTGGTGTGTACATGTGGAGCATGTAATGGTGAACCTGGGACTAAGTGACCTGGACGAACTGCACAACATATTTAACGATATGTACATCAGCCAATTCCCTTTGTCCCTCCCAAAATGAATTAGAAAAACAAGTCATAAATAATCATGCCATGCTAAATAAGGGCTAGCAAAGCATTTTTTGAGGACATGTGACTTTTCTGGGAAAAGGGTGTTAGCACTGGGAATGTGACACACCACAGAGAGACATCCCAATTAACATCTGAAGAGGGACCGTAGAGCGAGAGGCAGGGTAGCCAAGACACTGCTATGAGTGACTCAGAAAACAGATCAAGTAACTAAAGGAACTAAAAGAAGGAAGGAAATAGTCTCCATCTAGAACCGGTATCAATACCCACTTTGTTTGCCAATCAGTATACTATGTGGGGCCAGCATAGTAACTGAGGGCTTATGCTTGGGAAATTGAGGCTTACAAAAAGTCTGTGTTGTATGGTCTTTTCTATTTGTCTGTGACACCTGCTTTTCAATAAACAATAGCTCTGCACTGAAGATACTGGATCCTGGTCTTCACTGGTACATTATAGGGGGCCCAGGCATGGATAGATGAATTGATTCCCAGCCCAAGAGTGTCCATGGTGAGAGTGCTGTGAGGAGTGAGGGAAGAGAATGGGATACTAGCCAAGATCTTGGCCAGGTCAGTCCACCGCATGAGAGAAGTCAGGATGGAGGAGGGAAGCAGAACTGGTTTGCACAAATGGGCCATCTGCATCTTGTTGTAGCTCAACCTGAGCCACAGTTGGAGGCAGAGCATATGGGCATGAGAAGTGATGGAGGTGCAGGTTGCCATGTGTCCTAAGAGAGAAAGGCAGCGGCAAAGTCATGTCATGGATTGTGCTGGAACCGCAGGGTGAGGGAAGTCAGAATTGCAAAAGGGTCTATCAGTAGAAAAGCGCAGCTCACGAAAGAATCCAGGTGCACCCCAATTGATAGGACTCTATGTGTGAGGACAAGAATGGATTTGTCCTCACTGATGCAGATACTTCACCAGGCTGGTGAAGAGAGCATGGGAGGTCTCGATAGTGGGAAAAGAGACAGATGCACGTTGGCATGAGGAGCCAGTCGTCAAGGAAACACAAGAGTTGCATGGCGACATAGGTGGGATGCAACAACAGCAAAGTCCTTCATGAACATGCTCAGCATAGTGGCCACACCAAAGGGAAAGAACTTATAGTGAGAGGGCCCCTCTGTGAAATGGAGGAACTTCTGATTTGCCTGGTGGATGTCGACATGGAAGCAGGCATCCTTCATATTGAGAGCCACAAACTAGGCCCTGCATTGTGGAGGGATGGAAAAATGAGAGAAAGCATGACCATCCAGGACCGGAAGCTGCTTATAAATTTATGCAGTGTTAGAGGCTCAGAACGGGGCAGCGGCCATCACCCTTCTTCAGCATGAGGAAATAGGGGGAATCTATCAAGTGCCCTGACAGATGTCCAACACTGATCAGGGACTGGCCCAGTTACATGCAAAGAGGGCAAGACAGCCCCTGAAGATGATCTAGGGTGCCCAGGGAGAGACGGGGCACCCTATTGTATGTAGATATTACCAAATTAACTTATAATGCCAAATTCCATTAGTCTTGTTTTGAAAATTCAGCAACACCTAACATAAAAAACCCAAACTGAGGGTGAGAATGTACCTTACCTTATTTTCAATATCACCCGATTCTACTGCTTCCTCTCTTGCCATGAATCTATCCACACTGCTGTCAGATGGCTGCCTGTTATGGCCCATGTTTTTCAGTAAGTGGGGATGCTGAAGGGCTTCAGAAAAAAACAATGCATAGCACAGTGTTTAAGATGTAAATTAATCTTCAGATGACACACTTTTAATTGAAGTTTATTACCAGACAGTTAAAAAAAGGAGCCTAGAACTAACAAGTAAAATGACTTGTTAAAGAAATGAAAATCTTATGCTTTCATCAAAATTTTGTTATACTATTTTTCTGGTAGCCATAAAACAGGTAATCAGTCTGGCTGAAAATCAGATCAAAGATGCTACCATTTTTGTAGCTGATTTTCCCTACTTAACATACCAAGGGAACCGTTTCTGAAAGGATCTGAGGATTCATCTTGGAGAACATTTGCAGCTTCATCTTCCTCATCTTGCAGTTGTCCAATCTGCATTCCAGAATACTGGCTTTCAGTACCCTCTAGAACCTGAGATATACAAAATGAAGACTTTTAGACTAGACTAACTTTCAGGGCACAAGTCAGATACAAAACTATACAATGTTAGTAATTCAGAAATAGTTCCAAACCAAAAATCAAGCCCAAGGCATGTTAGCATGAGCATGCAGCTATGTGCTAGTCCCATTTTATCAGATTCCTCTTTTCCGAGATTCAATTGTGATGTCTACAGCACATAGACCTGCCTTACCCCCTCTGCTAGTGCTTGAGACTGCCTCATAGCTATGGGGCAAACTGACCCTCTATCACAGGTACTATTAACCTCCACCACCCACTTTTATGCCCCCAGCTGGACCCAAACTGCCCAGCTGCCAAACCCTCCAATGATTTTAAATATAGTATGTGAGTAATGGAAATCTACCAGTAATCCCACTGGGCACCACAAAACGAGGATTGAACTTCTTAAAGGTACTATTCTAAGGGAAAATCCAATGGAAAAATCAGTTGGTTTTTTAGAAGACCAAACTCCTGGTACTAATGTTATGGACCTGCTGCTTATTTAATTAACGTGAAAAGACCACCAAGGTAGCAAAACAAGTTACGTTTCACAGCTATTCTGTCAGAAGGCAATTTATAATTTTCTGGCTGTAAAATGATTTGTAAATAATTAAAGTGAAAGTAGATACCAATTAATCCGTCAAGGAGTTTCAGTTGCTTTGACTACAATATGCAAATAAATACACAAACAATATGCTGACTGAGTCAGTCATCTTTAACTTTCCTATAATGCACTGGCCAGGGAGTACGGACAGTCTCCTATCTTTAATATATAGAAGTCTAAGTTCCAACTATATTTATCTATATATGGAACAACCTGTACCATCATCCAATAATATTTATCTTTAAAAAAAATCAAAAGGCCCTGAAAAGGTCCATTTGACATACAGCAAATCCCAGACGTACAAAAGTTAAATAAGCATAAAGGACAAAGCAACATCTCACCTCCCACTCCAAGAACAAACTAGCTACAAACACCCTTGAAGGTTCTTATTACATCAGAACTCTATACAATGCAAATAAAAAGCAGCCTATAAATTTAACAAAACAGGTCAGTCTGAAAAATTTCAAATTTCTCCGAAAATACCAAACTAAAAAGCGCATCTTCAACAGAACAAAAGCTAGAATTCTTGGATTTCACATGACAGGAAGCTCCACAAACAAAGATGATGCACAGAAAACACCCAACGCAAAGGATAACAAATTTAACTCACAAAAAACAAGCCCTCCTCACATGAGCATTTAGGCTGTGACTATTTTTAGTATTTTCATTTCAAACTCCTAATGTATATATTTGACCTAGCTTCTCTATAATAGAT
This sequence comes from Pelusios castaneus, assembly GCA_007922175.1. NCBI lineage: Eukaryota > Metazoa > Chordata > Testudines > Pelomedusidae > Pelusios > Pelusios castaneus. The sequence continues at coordinate 10,761,426 of ML685851.1, forward strand.
TTAGATTTATACATTAATACTCTTGCTTATCGCCATATCAAATCTTTTATATATTTGTTAAATATAAAGACTCAGATTTTTTAAAAGCCAAATCATGACATCAATGTGCATGTTTCAAATAAATATTTGTAAAACAGTACTTGAGAAGCAGTTCCCCTTTTGTTCACCTGCCAACACCCAAGTTCAGCATTCCACACTTCCAGGGAGAAAGGCTACGACAATGTAGGAACAGCTTTAGATGACTGTGTTTTGATTAGCTGTTGCAGAGATGATTCCAAACCCTGAACTCAGATTTGGTAGATAAATAAAAAATATTTCAAATACTGATTTTTAAAATTAACTTGTATTTTATATTATGATTGTACAATAAAAAGTGACTAGAAATGGCGCTGTAGGTCCATGATGACTGGCAAGACTTCTACAGCCAGCAGACTCAGCAGTAAGATTCAGCAGGCCTAATTCGAACCCATTGCACTTCTTGCAATCCCATCATAAAATTCTGTTCTGAATTAACAGGCCTGAGAAGAAAGGGGTAAACAGTCTAGTGGTTAGAAGATTTACCTGGGAATCAGAAGACCACAGTTCAATTCCCTGCTCTTCCACAGATTTCCTATATTATAGATCACTTAACCTCTGTGTGCCACAGTTCTCCATCTGCAGAATGGGGAAAAGAGCACTGCCCCTATCTCAGGGTGGTGTTGTAAGGATAAACCGCACAAGAATGGGAGCTACAGAAAGTACCCAAGAGCTGTAGTTAGGTATCTGTTCTTGCAACTGGAAAGTTGGGGAGCACTTTTGTGATTGGCAATCGTGCACAAAGAAGAAAGGCAGTCCTGCTCTAACTCTCACATTGTTTTTGCCGCAAGATTAAAAAGCACATTAAGAACAGTCATACTGGTTCAGATCAATCATCCATCTAGTCCAATATCCTGTCTTCTGACAGTGACCAATGACAGGTGCTTCACAGGGAATGAACAGAACAGGGAATCACATCAAGTGATCCATCCTGTTGCCCATTCCCAGCAATCCTTGCCTATCCTGGCTAATAGCCATTGACAGACCAATCCTCCATGAACTTATCTAGCTCTTTTTAAACCCATCATAGTCTTGGCCTTCACAACATCCTCTGGCGAGGAGTTCCAAAGGTTCACTGTGTGTTGATTACTAGCAGTAAATATGCGCAATGGCCTGTGATGGAATATTAGATAGGGTGGATTCTGATAATAATTCTTTCTAGGTGTCTGGCTGATGAATTTTGCCACATGCTCAGAGTTTAATTGATTGCCATTCTGGGTGGGGCTGGTCAGAAAGCAATTTTCCCTCAGGGCAGGTTGGCAAAGGCCCTGGGGGATTTTCACTTTCCTATGCAACATGGGACACAGGTCACTTGCTGTTGGATTCTCTGTACTTTTAAACCATGATTGAAGGACTTCAATAACTCAGTCATAGGTTAGGTGTCTACTACAGGAGTAGAGGTTCTGTGGCCTGCATTGTGCAGGTCAGACTAGATGATCATATTGGTCCCTTCTGACCTTAAAGTCTAGGAGTCAAAGAAATACTACTTTTTGTTCATTTTAAACCTGCTGCCTATTTAACTTTACTGGGTGACCCCAAGATTCTGTGTTATGAGGAGTAACACTTCCTTATTTACTTTTTTCATACCAGTCATAATTTTATAGACATCTATCGCAGCCGTCTTTATTCATCTCTTTTCTAAACTGCAAAGTCTCAGTCTTATTAATCTCTCCCTATATGGGAGCTTTTCCATACCCCTAATCATTTAAGTGGCTCTTTTCTGTACCTTTTCAAATTCCAATATATCTTTTATGAGATGGGGCGACCAGATCTGTATGCAATAATCAAGATGTGGGCATACCATAGATTTATAAAGGGGCAATAAAATATTTAGCTTCTAAGTTTCTACCAATCTTTTTCTACTAAAAAGGTAAGTAAAAACTCAACTGGTATGTTGAGTAAAATGATACAATTTTTAATCACTTTTTATATTACAATCTAAATTTGCATGCATTTAATTAAAGATCTGAATATTAAGCAATTTACTTGAAAAATTAACTGGCATTTTTCTGAAGCAATTTTAATGATGTTTAATAATTGTAGGCATGACCATTTTCAAAGACTGAATATGTTCTGCAACTATAAGCCCCATCACTCTTGTTTACCCATATAATTAAAGGTCATTTGCACTGGATTTGACTTTAAACATCTTCGTAATAATTTCTAGTTCAAGCGTTTTAATGCAAATATCAGCTATTCACCTGGTATTTATGACTGTGGCTGAAATGGTTAATAATTAACCAGTTTGCCAATACCAGGTAACCTCTGAGAATTTTCAAATTCATTGTTTAGCTAATTATCAACTTACAGTAAAATACACCTTTCAGAGCCACTTTATATGTCCATTAAGCTTCATCATACCTCACTGAGGGCAGTATGTATTCGATTTCCAAAGCAAGTACCAAGAAAATATGAAAGCCCGTGTCAATCATAGATTGCATCTAACGTGGAAAAGAACTCTGTGCTACTTTAAGAAGTGTCCAAAGGTATCTGCTCATTTCCAGATGTCATAGAATCATAGATAGTGAAAGGGACCATGACAGGTCATCAAGTCCAGTCCCCTGCACTCATGGCAGGGCCAAGTACCATCTTAAACCATCCCTGACAGGTGTTTCTCTAACCTGCTCTTAAAAACTTCCAATGATAGAGATTCCACAGCCTGCCTAGGTAACTTATTCCAGTGGTTAATCATCCTGGCAGGTCGGAATTTTTTCCGAATGTCCAACCTAAACCTCCCTTGTTGTAATTTAAGCCCATTGCTTCTTGTCCTACCATCAAAGGTTGATGATCCCACCACATCAGAGCAATAGCTATGTGCTAAGAGAGCATACTGAGCACTGAAATAAGGAAATAAAAGATACATAAAAGTTAAAAACTACCAGTGAAGGACATATCTATCTGGCATATCTGCATCCATAAAATGGGACAAGTGTGATCATCTGGGCTTAGCCGTTTACCAAACTGATACTTCCTCCAGAAGGCTGCATTTTGTGCTATAGAATATAAACTTTATTTAAGGTTATCTTGCTTTCTTCATCACCTGAAGTCCTATATCAAGATTGAATATCTTTCTAAAAGAAATGTTATACTCAAACAGAAGTTACAGACTTGATGCAAAAATTATTGGGTGAGAATGTAATGAAGGAGGTCAAACTAGATGATCCTAATGGTCCTTTCTGGTTTTAAAATCTGTGAATTTAAAAAAGCTGAAGACTAATATTTATGATTGCAAAAATAACCTACAAAATCTGAACAAAGTGTAAACAAATGCAATAGTATCAGTCCAAATATACAGACAGCATAAGGCAACAGCTTTAAGGGAAGTATGAACTCTTCAATTCTTCTGAATACAGAGTTCATTCTGAAGCTTAAGGATGAGCACTTAAATATCAACAATGTTAACTATTTCACTATTGAGAGCTTGCAAGGAGGAATCGGGTCAATCCTATTATGAAGTTCTGTACTACCATCTGTGAACACCAGCTCATTTTTGTTTCAGAAGTATTTAGCTGCTAGTCCAAGTTTGGTAAAGTATTACCGCTCTTCTCCTGCACAGTCTGACCCCATTTTTCTGCAAGAGTATCTGTTTGTCATACTTGTAAAGTAAGTATTTTTAAAATGAAAACTACAGATCATTTATTCTTCCCAACCTATCCTCAATAAGTTCACAGAACTTTTAGGTCAAGCACTGACAACATTTAGAAGCCTGAACTGAGGGCTGACATTCTAGATATTTGCATCTGAATACGTCCTCTGCACAAATACCTGGGGGGAAAAAACAGCTTCTTTACAAAAAACAAAAACAAAATGATTCTATGAAAACCTGTCCTTGAACTGTTCTTTTTCAAATGCATGACATATTCACCAAAAAAGATGAGCATGCTGTAATATCTATAGAGTAGACTACAGAATAAATGCTTGAAGCAAGCATAAAAGCATCCACGCATGGCACTCCCTGCTGCCACCGCCAAAGGACTGGAATATGCGGGGTCATGGACATAAATTACTTTTTTTAACTGGGTCTCAAAAAAAAAGTTTGTAAACTACTGGTATATATGAAGTTATGCAATGCTCAAATGCTATAATAGAAATTCCAAGAGTATATAACAAAAGGTAGTAAAACTAAACTTCCAAGTGAGAAAGCACAGGCAGTTAGCAACAGAATATGCAATGTGAAAGCATAAATTAAATACTCCTCAAGTGTGAGTGTTTTAATCTATTATTCCAAATGGTTAGTTCACCCTTTAACACTTTCACTACCCTTTTTAACTGCAGGATTACAATTTACTTAGTTTTAAGGGCTAATGTGCTATTAAAAACAGAAGCATATAATATTTAAACTATTTTTCACATAAACCCCTTAATATTTCCATGCTCTTCAGTGAGAAGAGTAATTTTATAGTCGGTTTAATCCATACAGGTCAAGTTTAAACTTTTGTATTCAACAAACACATTCTTATCAACAGCCATTCTTTTTTTAAAGCTGCAGTGAAAGTGTTAAAAGGAGGTCAAGCTCTCAATTATAGCTATGAGCTGCTGACCTTTTCAGTGTTACTAGCTGAGGACGGAAAAGCAGAGGTTGAATAAGTAGATGTGTCCAAGTCTGGGCCCTCCAGGGAAGAACTCTGAGATATGTCGGGCCCTTCGGTAGAAGACTGGGATACCTGTTCTGCCCGTTGCACACTTACAATTTCAGAACTGTCCGAAGGGGTCACAGCTGAATCTGGACCTTCTGTAGTAGTCTGAGAGCTATCACTAACTGGTGAAGAAGCCTGCGTGCCATCATTCAAGTCCATAGTGGGATCTGACTGGACAGTGCTGATTTGGCTGGAGCTCCGACTAAGCATGTCATCCTCTTCCCCTTCAGTAGTTGTGCTGGCCAAATCACAAGAGGTCAGGTCTGCAGAGTCTGATTGCAAAGTATGTTGTGAACGGGGCTGCTCAGTGATGATGTCATGTCCTGTGGGATCAGTTGCAGAACTTACTGTTGATCCAGCTGTTGATACTCCTGAGGAAGAAGCTAATTCACTGGTTACCTCACTCTTCATAGAGGCTGGGAAAAAAAAAGCAATTAGCGATCCAAAGTCATCAAGGAAAACATGTTAAGTGTATTGCAGGTAAAGGAAAAGATTTAAACACCAAGGAAGAGTAAAATATTCAAATTCAACTTTGCACTTTGATAAATTGGATTAAGGGAAAAGGTTTAGAAGGGAGCAATGAATGAAGCAATAAAATATTGCTACCGATGTATATGCCTGTGCATCATTTAATTATAGTACCTCCTTCTTAACTTTTCATTTCTTCGTCTATAAATGATGTAACCAGCACCTTAATGCCCGTTAGTCTTTTTCCATCTGAACATTGCAGTCTAAGAACCATCTTTTTAAAACTATGGGTTAAGATGCAGGATTTTAAAAGTTCAGTATGAAAAAGTGTTTAAATTTGGATGCGAGTCTTAAGGAGCTGTTTTTAAATAGTTAACTTTTACTTTAAAAAAATATTCATCCATCTTTTGTTATGATGATTGCTAAGGAGGACTGACAAACAGCACTTAAAAAAACATTTTAAATAATGTTACCAAGAAACAGTTACAAGTGATTAGAATGAGAGAGAGCTGAGAAGGTAGGTAGGTATTTAAAAAGAAAGCTGTGTGATAAAAAAAAGAAACCACTTTGTGCAAATGTATTTACTTATTGTCAAAAGAAACATCAAGTTACTATGACAAAGATTAGAGAAAAATGTTCTTTCAGTTTTCATTTTGGTTATTTTGTGCATTTGAGAGCATATTGCATGTAGTCAGTCCTTTTCTTCTGTTTTTGGGACTTTCAACACAAGATAAAAGATAAACAGCTTTTAAAACAGGAAAATATAATTGAAAGACAGACTGGCAGAACTGTTCAGGACCAGATTTTCTACCTAGAACTATTTTCAGCTCTTGCCAGAAGTTTACATTCATTCTATCCCTTTAAATTAAAAAATTTTAAAATAATGATTCTGTTAAATAAAGATGCCACATTAAAGAGCTTTTGTGCTGTTTCCCTTTTGATCCTCACAGGCTAAATGGTAAAGGTAAAGAATACAGTAAAATATAACTGTATGTAGCCTCAGGGCTATTCCATTTTTAGTCAATCGTATTTTAAAGGGCTGACACAGACTATGTCTACACCAAGGGTTGGCAAACCATGCCAGCCCCTCCTCTCCAACCCTCAGCCAGTGGTGGCAGCTCGCTCTGCCAAAAAAAAGTGGTGGCCGCTTGAGAATTCGGCAGCAGCCACAGTTGGAGTGCCTCCTGCTGCGAAAAGCTGCTGTAAGCAGCTTCTTTTGGCAGCAGGTGAGGGAGGGGCCGGGATGCCGCTGAAAGCAGCTTTGGGTGGCTTCTTATGGTGGTGGCTGGGGGAGGGAGGGGCTGCACCTAGGCATGCTGCCAGAAGCCACCTGGAGCAGCATCTTTCGGTGGCATGTCTATGGACCCCCCCTCCAGCTGCCGCCCAAAGAAGCCACTCCAGGTAGCGTGTCTGGGAACCCCCGCCCCCAGTCATCGTCAAAAGAAGCTGCTCTGGGTGGCTTTCAGTGGCAGGAGCAGCAATTTCAACTGCACCACAGAGGGCTCCGCATGCCATTCTTAGCATACATGCCTGGGGTTGCTAACCCCTGGTCTACAGTCACCATGAAAGTTGGTGGGTAGTTTGCATATTTCCTGTCGACTTCCTAACTTCTCCTTACAGCAGCGTCTTTACTTCACTGCACCAAAGGGAAATGCCCTCCCATCAATGCAGCATTACTCTTCTTGATGGGGGTAGATTAGCAGCATCAATTTCAGGGTCAAATGATTGGGTCTCCACTTCTGCTCAATTAGTCCTCGTGAATCAATCTGGTGTCGCTGACTGTGCTGCCTCAGGATAGATGTAGCCTTATTTACTATTCAAGATGGACTTGCTGAGAACATTGCATAGGCAAAAAATAGTTACACTAACCTCAGTGCTAAAAAGAATGCAATCCTACCTGCAAAAGTTGCAGTGCTGACTTCTGACCGTGTTTCAGGGTCATCCTCCAAGCCTTCTTCTTCACCTACAAGTACTTTACCTGATAAATGATGCAGCAATGAGATTTTTAAGTTTGCTAAAAATGTTATTCTGTGCTCCTGAAACAGCCTAAATTCTTGGGGGAGAAAAGGGACAAGATGGGTGAAATAATATCTTGTATTGGACCAACTTCTATTGTTGAGAGAGGCATGCCTTTGATATTATACAGAGCTATTCTTCAAGGCTGGGAAATGTACACAGTGTTGCAGATAAATACAAGGTGAAAGCACTACACAACTGTTCCACCTTGTATTTAGCAGTGACACATTTGAGTACGTTTCTCAGCCCTGAAGAACAGCTCTATGTAAACCAAAATTTTGTCTCTCTCACCAAGGAGTTGGTCCAATAGAAGACATTACATCACTAACCTTGTCTCTCTAATATCCTGGAACCAATACAGCTACAAACTGCTATCCTAGCAGTGAAAAAATATTCAGGTTACTGTAAAATAATGGATATGGAGAAATTAATAACAGAGAACAAGAAGAAAGCATCTTACTATGCTGTCAGGAGAGAAATAGACAATGACAGACAATGAAGGCTGTTTATTTTGTGAGACAGTTTGAGAACCTGTTTATGTGAATTTATGAATTCCAGTCTTCTGTGAACTCTCTGTATACTTATGCCCTTATTGACATCTTTTATTGTAGCTGTGCATCAATCTTCTTGTTTTAAAGGGAGAGGTCTAAGGCAGGGGTTCCCAACCCCTGGCCCGCGGGGCTTTTTAAAGTGGCCTGCGCTGCTGGCCACTGGCTCAGAGCTGGGCCGTAGCCACCCGGTCCCAGAGAGCAGCTGGGCACTCGTCTGCAGCTGCCCGTCACCCCTCTGGTCCCGGCCAGGGCTGGATTAGGGATTGGGGGCGGGGTCAAAGGCTCCAGGGCTAGAGGGGCTGCAGGCCAGCACAGCACAGCTGCAGAGTGTGCTGGGGGGGGCCAGAGCGGCTGCAGGCTATGCTGGGGGAGAGGTGTCGTGGGTCGGTGTGGCTGAAGGGTATGCTGGGGGAGAGGTGTCGTGGGCAGCACGGCTGCAGAGCGTGTTGGGGGGGGTAGGGTGCGCTGGTGCTGCTGGCTGTGGATCACATACTTGCCCACAAGCTGGCCCTTTTCATGGGCATCCAGCCCCTTTTTCCTTTCCTTTTTTTTTTTTTTTAAATAAACATTTTCAATCTCTCAAATTTTGGCTCAAGGGCCACAAATATAATTTTTAGAACCCTGAAGGACCACTAGTCTATTTAATTAAAATTAATTTAAATTTAATTAGTTGATTATAATTAATTAATTATAATTAAATTTTTATTTGAATTTCATTAATTAAATTTTAATTAAATAGGCTGGTGGCCCTTCAGAGTTCTAAAAGTTATATTTGTGGCCCTCGAGCCAAAAAAGTTGGGAACCCCTGGTCTAAAGTGTCTCCCCCTGAACACAGCAAACATTAAGGATCATCAACATGGGAATAACGTTGCCTTACCAGGGTAGCAGATACTACCCACTAAAAACATTTCACTTGCTAATGTTTCTTATCCCCTATAACAAAGACAAAATTGGAGACTGCAGTCCATAAAGATGACAGAGTGAGAATACCCAAGGGGAAGGACAGAAATTGTACTGAAATCTGCTGTTAAAAAGGGAGACTCTCTAGCAAGGAAGTAGCACATCAAAACCAGAAAACAGGCAGTAGAAGAAAGGATGTAGAAGAACTTTGGACTCCCTGGAGCATGCTGGTTAAGACCCAAAGGACTCTCAAAGGAGTGAGAAAACTGAGGGAGGGACTCACATGCAAACGTTTGATATTTTTCCACAGCTCTGTATACTACTTGTACTTTGTCCGTGACCAAGTCTATACTACAGACGTTTGCCAGCATAATTGTATTAGTCATGGGTGTGAAGAAGTTTGATCCCTGACTGACAGCTGTCCATCAAAGCTCCTGATGTAGATGCAGTTTTTCTAGTAAAAGCACAGTTTTGCTGGTATAAGCTGCATCCACACTAGGAGCCTTTTTCCAGCATACAAGTATCCCATATAGATATACCAAGAACAGACCAGACCAAGATCTATTAAGTATAAAGCCACTGATGAATGAAAGCTGATGTCAAATTTATCTAGTCAGTCTCCTTTGTCTAAAATATGATTATGTGGCCATGTAAATGACCAGATAATTGCCCTTTTGTTTTTAAGATCCCGTACAAATATATAAGCATTCACTTAGAAAACATGTAGTCTTTTGGTCTTATGGTTGAAAAGACAACCTTCAAAATATGATCCAAACATAAACCAACACCCAAAACTAGATACCTCAAACAATAGCACCAAGAGGGTACAGGATATTATGGAGTGCTGGGGATGGAATCAAATGCTCACCTTTTCCTCACCTCTCCCATGTACTGATCCATAGGGAGCAGGCAATATTATAACTCCATTAACCCCTCTCCCAGCAAAGAACAAAACCCCACTGCGCTATGCCAGTAAACAGCAAAACCAGAAATCCACTTGAATGCAACTAGCTACTTCTGGAAATTTTTAAAATCTTCTCTAAAAGGAGAATGCATCTTTGAAATTCAAGGTAAGAACTTCTAATTTCACGAGCACCTAATAGGAAAGACTATGATATTAAGCAATGGTACAAGATGTGGAAAACATGTTTTATCAAGTGAAGATTACTTTCATTCATCCACTGCAGAGATTTTAATGTTTATTTAAAGACTTTTTAATCTACATTATTAAAGTATAAACGTATTTTACTGAAGATCTACTGCTATATTCAAAACATTTAAACCTAACTTTGAAAAAGATTAGTATTATACTTTTATTCGTATATATTGTAAGGTGGTGTTCATTTATTTTGTTGCGTAGTATGCTGTCTTCCAGATTCATACTCTCTCAACACTAGCTCTTCCTTTCTTTCGTAAAAAGTCTTACACAGACCTATTGTAGCTCCCAATCATCTATTACATTCTGCAATATCACCGTTTATCCCAGCTGCCTTCTTATCACAATAATGTCCATAATACAGATTTTATTTTCTCTCTCACACATCACAGAGGAAAATGAAAAGCATATTTTGAACAGTTTAATTTAGGTGCTGGGGTAGCCCTTACAAGCAGTGTGGCAACTGTCCTGTTCTACTTCTGAACTGTTTATCTCAGGAAAGGTATTTTTCTCCTTTATACCTCCTCCTCTATCCCCAATCCTAAACCTGAATCCACTAGCATAGATCTCTATTCCTACACAGAGTACCACAGAAGTGAGATTTTGCATTGGCAAAGCAGGAGTCAGCACTAGTGAATCCTGATCCAGAGTGCAGTTTATTAGGGCTCCATTACTACTGTCAAGAGTATGACTAGATATGAAGTATCTTATGGGGCCAAAAATGTCTAAGGGTGAGAGCTCAAACTAAAGTTCCAACATAAAACTCCACTGACAGAAAAAGAAAATCAAAATGATAGGTAACAGTCATAAATTAGTCATCACAGGACAGACAGACCAGACCACAAGTGGCATTTTAAAACATGCAAGACATACATATGCACTAGTGGAGGAAAGCACCAGAGAGAAAGATCAAAAAGCATAACAGATAATTAAATTGGAAAATTGACTGTTGTCTATGTTTCATTCCAGGTCAAATGTAAAACAACATGTTCACAGATTACTTTTAGAAGTGCTGCTTAAAAGTGAAAGATGCATTATTATGTTCAGGATAATTCTGCCAGCAAAGCACAGCAAGAAATAGCAATATTTCTGTTTTAATTACTTTACAGTATATCTTGCTGTGACATCACGAACTCTGGCAAAAATTAGATTGATACGCCTCAACCCCAGTTGCAAAGAAGAATACATGAGTGAACGGTGATCAAAATTTAGCAAGAGAATGAAGTGAAAAAAACCTCAGAAAACAATGAAATTAAGAGATTGTGATTGTGAAAATAGTCACCTTTTTGTTTTCTTGACAGAACAGGGCTGCATGTAGACCCCCCTCTAGCTGCAAATCACAAAGTAACAAATCAAGGTGAAGAACTGAGCTGCTGACATTAAGAAGGAATTCCAATAGCCTCATCAGGCCATCAGACAAAGCCAGGAATTAAATAGAAAATATGTTTCCTTTAAGGTTTCAGATCCTTGTTAGGTAAAATTTCTTTAAATGTTGTACTCAGACACTTCTTTCTACTCCAGAAAAAACAAAATTCAACTGAAGTTTTGTATATTTTTAAAAGCAAAATTCATTTCTCATTTGCAGTGCCGTATTTTTTTGCCTGGCTAATGAATTGCCTTCTAATAGCAGCAAAATTGTAAATGAAATTATAATATTCATTCTTTAATCTAATATAGAAAATAAATTCAGCATAAAAGAGAAGATTTAAAAAAACACCAATCAGGGGCTAAGATTTGCATTTCAAGAAATTAAATAGTAAAGATAACATTTTATTTATAAGAACATACACTTCATAGACAAGAGCACAAAAACTAAAGAAAAATTATAGACAAGCTTAATAGTCATGCTTTGAATTTATGCTTATATTGGCAGTTAAGCTAGAAAGTTGGCAATGAGCTTTTATAGTTAATGTACATTTTTATTAGACCAGCTTTCCATGCATCACAAGATCATGCCTGATCAAAAGATTGGCAAGAAGGGTATTAATTCTCTCAAAGTCATCAGGTTTTACAGCTTTTGGTTAAACGAAGAGAGAAAAGTACAAAATGTAAGGCTGCACTAAGATGTTTATGTTATGAACTCTGTATGAACGCCCTAAACGCCAATCTTTACTGATTTCCTCTATAAACATAAAGAATCTGCACACCTGCTTCTGAAAAAAAAAAATATATAGAAGCTTCACACAGAGGTTCTTAATACTAATTTTTTAATCTTTTTGGCTACTCTAAGGACTTTAAAGAACCTGAAATATATATATTGATCTCGCAGCTAAAACAATATTGCTTACCTATAAGCTCCACTATGCTTCCACTGCGGCTTCTGCTGATAGACTCGTCTTTGGATGCACTGACCTGCCTAATGCCTCCCGAGGTGGTCAGGGCATGAAGAAGATCAGGCGGTGGAGTTCTAAAAAGTTGCTGCAATAGTTCTAGAGCTCCAGTCACAACATTGTGGTCCTGGTGCTGAGTGTAATGCAAAGTCAATTCATAAACCTATAAATCAAAGAAATCTTAGTTGTAAATATTTATATCTATATCCTTTTCTAAATAGGCTCTTTCACCACTCTTGTGGCCACAGTTTCTAAACAGCTTCCAGAAGGGCACTAAGTGACGTGACTATCATCGGTCAGATGCAGTTTGTTTCCTCTCAGCCTTTGCACACCATTTTCTCTGTGGGAAATGTGATGTTTTGTCTTGGTAAGGTTTTTATTTTTAGAAGGTACGCGTTGCTGTATTAGAGAAGGCAAGTCAAATATGTGTGCCTTGTTCTTGAAGCAGAAAGTGGTGAGGTTTGTGATGGTTCTCTGCTCCTGTGGGACTACCAATTCATAATATTGCCACTGCACTTTGCTTCGTAGTGATATTTACATTCTGCCTGTCACTGTGCAAACACAGAATCAATTAATAGAATAATATTAACAAAAATAAATTGTAAACACCTCCTAAACCACCACAACTGTAAACAAATATGAGAAATCCATTCTACTGTACATTACAAGGATGCTGGCTGGCTTTTAAACCAATTAGGACTTTGAAAGAATCAGCTCTTACCTGTACAAGCTGATCTTGGGAAGGTGAAATCTCTGTTTCTTTCCGTGTTACACCAAAACTGCCTTTCAGACTGGTATCCTTTACTTGCTGTTTTAGTAATGGTATTAGATATCTTAGTGTGAGCAGTACTCCAAGAATTAAAAGAGTCGGATGTTCGTCTTCCACAGGAACCAACAGACCTGCAAAAAAATCATCATGACTCTTATCTTGCTGGCAGTAGTAAGGTACTACGCATCAACTCAAAACATGGTCATCATTTCTTTTACTTCTCCAAAAAAAAAAAAAATATATAGACTATGTCAGAGGTGTTTCTAAAAAACCAAGAATTGCGGAGAACAAAGAAAGGTTCACTAGCATCTGACGAAGTGGGATTTTCTCCCACGAAAGCTCATGCAATACATAAATCTGTTAGTCTTTAAAAGTGCCACAGGAGTCCGTTTGTTTTTCTGCAATAGACTAACACGGCTACCCCTTTGGAACTTAAGTCTGTACTGTAAGTGTTCTTCATGATATCCATTCCACTTCAGGGGTGTGTGCACCCAGTACAACAGCAGAGATTTTTCCCTTAGTAGTATAAACTGGGACAACACAGGCAGCCTCTGTTGCCTTGTGCTGCTGCACTATGGTATAACAGTCAGAGTCACATTAGAGCCGCACTCAGTTAGTACCGGACAGATTCCATACTGGGGAAGAAGAGTGGACATTTGCACATCCTGAAGAACAACAGTTACAGAAAAGTTTGGTAACCATTTTTATTTCTTCAAGTGATCGCACATGTCTATTCCACTTCAGATGAATTACAAGCAGTTCAAATTTCAGCTGCAGTTGCAAACTTTTTAAAAAAAAAAAGTGTAAGGAGTATCAGCTCCCAATGCTTGTAATTCCACCACCCTTCGCACTGAGGTAATAGCCATCAAAAATGCTACTTTTGTAGAGAGATGGAGCAAAAAGCGGCAACATCCAGTTCAAAGGACAAATGCATCACACTTTCTGGCACCAGACTTAAGATCCAAGAAGGAAAGGAATCTATAACATGAAGCTATAACCAGTCCAGAACCCTTATACATTAGACTGACATCAGATGAAAAACATTGAGCAGCCCAAAATTCAAGGGTGGAAAGCAGAGATAGCTGCTGGGTTGGCAGTTATCTGACAGGCCTTGATCTTTTGGGTGAAACAAGTAATCCAAAACAGGTTGGGTAGAGGCTAAGACTGACAAAACACTCTTCTGTTTTGATCATAAGAAGAATCATTTTCACTTTAACAGATAAGTATCTAATAGGCGGCTTTTTGATATTCGGGAGAATGTTTTGTATATTTTCTCAAACACTCCAACTCCTGAAGCATTAGACATAGAGCCTCCAGTCCGCGAGATGGAGAGATGACAAGTTGGGATATAGCAGGTCATGGTCCTGAGATCTCAGGTCCAGTTCTGGAAGGAGTGCCAAAGAAGCCCTACTAAGAAACTCAGAAAACCGGAGAACCAACACTGGCGTAGCCACGTAAGGGCTATGAGGAACATGTGAGCATGTTCCTGTATTAACCTGAGCAACACCTTGGGAAGGAGTGGGATGGGAGGGTATGCATAACATCAGATTTTCATTCCAAGAAAATAGGAAAGCATCCATCATAGATCCCTGACTGTGCCCTGCCCTGGAACAAAAGACCTAGTACCTTCCTTTGGGAAGAGTAGCAAATAAGACTTTGGGAGACAACCTGCCAGTTTGAAAAATTAATCTCACCATATATAGGCTGAGGGACTGCTTGTGATCTCTGCTGAACAATCTGCTCACCGAATACCCAAGAGATTTTGAGATGTATTGCATTTACAATACATAATTCTCCGATATTTCACTTCTTCACAGAGACAATCTGATTTGCAGCTGCCCCCTTACACATTCACACAGAACACTACTGCAGTGCTGTCCATGAGGACTTGCAGATTCTCTGCCTTCATGAAGGAGAAAAGATTAGTAAGAAAGATGAATAGCCCACAATTCCTTCATGTTTAGGTGGAGGATCTTTATTCAAATTTTGCAAGTCTAGGTGGGGGTCTGACACCTTTTCCCTTTGAAATCAAATAGTAACCTGAACAGAAACTCTCCTCTCAGTGAAGAGGGGGAACCTCTTCTATAGCTCCCAAACAAAAAAAAGGGACTGCAATTCTTGGAGGAGGACATTCTGATGACAGTGGTTCTTTAAGATGGACAGAGCAGGAAGTTAAAAGAATGAGAGAAATCAACTGCAAGGTGTATCCTGTTCCACAAAACTTAGGACCCACTGGTCTGTAGTAATATGGAACCTAGCATACAGGAAGTGGGATAACTTCTTGGGGGAAAAGAGGTAGGGAGAAAACTGGTACATTTTGATCTGGTACTTTGTCCTTGATAAGACAGTCAACACACATCTATGGATTTCCTGATTGCCTCAAAGAACCTGACAAAGAAGAAAACTGAGAAGTCGGTACTCTCTTGAGGGTTTTTCCTGTTTTCTGCCTTAATGAGAAAGGCAGATATCTCTGTAGAAACTGCTGGTCGAATTGCCTTATTTCAGGGAAAAGCAAGAAGATTCCCAATGATTTCCAAATGAAATCTTTAAGACTGCAGAATGTCTCAGTCTTCTGCAAGAAGAGCATAAGGACCCTCCAAAGGAAGACGACCCTGGAAGCCTGCAGAGAAATGTGAGCCAGCAGTTTGCCCTTTTCTAGCAGCATATGGCATACTCTAGAAACTTGTCTAAGATGTTCAGCATATTGTCCCAAAAAGAGAACTCATATCTGGCCAATAAGTTCTGTTGGTTAGATATACAAAACTGTAGACATGTGGAATACATTTTTCTACCAAAAAAGTCTAATTTCTATGTATTTTTTGTCTTTTGGGGTAGAACAGGGTTGACCCTGATGGCATGCTTTCATTTGCTGCCATGTCAAGTAAGAAAGCTGGTGAAGGACAAGTATAAAAGTCAAATTCCAAAGGGGTAGCCGTGTTAGTCTATTGTAGAAAGACAACAGAGTCTTGTGGCACTTTTAAAGACTAACAGATTTATTAATCGCATGAGCTTTCGTGGGAGAAAATCCCACTTCGTCAGACGCTTTGAAGATAGGAAAGTTACAGAGTGGGAGGAAATTAAATGCAGGGGAGTGTATGACATAGCATCAAGTCAGGCTGTAACAGCAAATCAAAGTAGGTGTTAGGATTCAAAACACTGGGGAACAGCACATAGAGGAGGGGGGAGGTCAATTCACTTGATGTAATGCGAGAAAAATCCATAGTCCCTGTTCAACCCCAAGGCAACTGAGTCAAATTTGCATATAAGTTCGAGCTCTGCAGACTCTCTCTGAAGCTGTGATTTGTTATTCATCTGTGTCAACACAGCTATTAACAAGTCGTTAAGGGAGTGAGCAGGGAGGTTGAAGTGTTCCCCTACAGGTTTTGCAGTATTGCAATTTCTGATGTCAGATTTGTGTCCATTGATTCTTTGGCGCAGAGACTGTCCTGTCTGTCCAATATATAAGGCAGAGGGGCATTTCCGGCACATGATGGCATGTGATTTATGGAATCATTTCATTAACTCAAAACTTAGTTCTTCAGGTAAAGAAAGGCCTTTAAAGCAGGGAGGGCCAGCTGCATTTTCAAGATTGGCTTTTAAAGGAAAAACCGACATGAAGGATGTTTCAGAAAATGCAGGTATCCACTCATGAGAAGTAATTAGAAAGTCAAACAGATACCCTCCAGGGCAGTGGTCTTCAACTTTTTTTGGATCAGCGCCCAGTTTTTCAATATTTTCACATTTGCAGTAAATTTACCGCCCACCTCCATAAATTGATACTTTTCATAAATTGCCACTGTCGTTAAATTGTTACATTGTCGTACTGTTAATCGTTAATTATAATTTTTAATGTATTTAAATTTTAAACTCAGATATTTTAAATAGGATATCAAATAAATTTCATTCAAACAAAATGTATTCATTACTCAGTCATTATTCATACAAACTTTTTATAAATTACAGCTGAGCATGGCCATTATCTCCTTCCTTCCTTTTTGTAGTGCCCACCAAAAATCACAAAATGCCCACTAGTGGGCAGTATTGCCTAGGTTGAAGACACTGCTCTAGGGAAAGAGCCCAGATCCTTCATACAGATGACAAAACCCTGCTTCACATAATCATGGTTTAAAACACATTTTGTAAGCCTTCTCAGATCCCAGCACAATTCCTCCCAACACACCAGTTGCAAGCTCCCCACGCTTTGACTGTTATCTTTCAACAATAGAGAATAGTCACTTCAGTGTCTGTCTTGCCCAGTCTAAAACTGACGTAAGCATAACATTGATTTGGTTTCATTTTTTTCCCCAACTTTTTTGAAAATTTTTAAAGACAATTAGTTCATTGCCAAGACTTGTTCTTTTAGCAATAAAACCAGATGCTTATTCTATTAACAGAAATAGAATTAGAAGGATATTTTCACAGTTGACAGACTAATAAAACTGTTGCTCCTCTCAGCACATTAGGAGTTCTCATTTATTGGATTATTCGAGCTTTTCTTTTTTGGTTAGATATATCTTTTAAATCTTATCACTCTCATTTTGCTTTGTAGACTCTGCTTTTCCATCAATCTAAGCTTCTAGACTATTTTTCCATAGTTCTGATATAGCTCCTACCTGATTTGGGAACAGGTGTTGTATACCACAGAAATACAGTTTTTATGTATTCATAAAAAATCTACTTGACAAAAGACAAAAATTGGATATACCTACATTTTTCATTATGTTGATTAAATGTGCCACAACACCAAAAATAAGGTATTGGTTACACCTAGATACAGGTCAGAGGTTGGCAATCAAAGCTACCTAACATAGGAAGAATGTTCTATACAGAATTACTATAAATTTAGTTTGATATTTACCAAGTCTTTTTTCCCTAATATTATTCATGCCTTGAGGAAGAAGGAGTGGTTTTCGGAATCTTACCTAAAAGCACATTCAGTAACCAGCTATAAAAATATTGTGTTCTTCGTGAATGTTGACAGATGCTCACTGCTGATCCAGCTGCTGTTCGACGAATGGTAGGAGAACTGGATTTAAGATTAGCAATGAAAGCCTTCAATAAAACCTAAAAGGTTACAGGAAAAAATTTAAAAACATAAAAGTTACTTAAAGGCAGGCCAAAATCAGTAAGCAAGAAAATTCTTCCCCTCCACCCACCCCAAAAATTATTTTGATTTAAAATTATTATAAACAATCCAAAGGGTAGAGGAGAACATATTCTACGGGCCTAAATATAAATAAAATTCATGCTTTAATAATAATTCACACTGCATTCTGTAATATTTGATTAATGGTTCTAATGGCTGATGAACTATGTGTAATGTAAATGTTTCTTAATAATTTTAATAGCAGTACCTTGATTTCATTGTCATTTGCAAAGTTGCCAAATGCTGCCATGATTTTTGGTATTGCTGCAGCCAGTGTCTCTTGTACTGATTCTTCAGGCCGCTTACTTATTCGTGTTAGACAGGGCAATAGGTTCACTAAGTATGGCCTAGTTACAGCACAAAAAGAAGAATTAAGAATTAATAGTAACCAATACTATTTCACACATCTAATCATAAGCATTTGATACATTCTTTTGAATGCAACAACCATCAACCTTGGAGTGCTGTATGACAGCATTATATACACAAAGATAGAATAAAGCAACAATATGGTATATACACATCTTGGTATAAACATGGATATAAAGAAGATAGTGATCTTATTAACAGTAATTTATAAAAAATAATGGTGATTAGAAATGGAAGGGATTAAAAAGAGTACACAAACACAACTAAAATTTTGGGGCAGCAACCATCGTCTTCATGAGGGTTTGTACAGAGCACAACACAACAGAGCCTGTTGTATTAATTTCATTGGTGTATATATGGGACTAAAATGTTGAAGGTGCTCACATAACTGTCACCGTCCAACATTATACGGTTTCAAACAAAGTTCAGTTTTTGGCATACAGAGATTACTACCTGCTTGGAGTCATAGCAAACATACCAGTAAAACTTTTTCTAACATTTCACTAAAGGGAAAAAATCCAATACGTAAAATGTCAAATAAGGCTTTCATTTTGACCATAACCCTTGTTCCCTTTCCCTTTAGCTATACAGAGTTTTTATAAGGAACAAATCCATTTTAACAATCTCTTGATAGTGTTAAAGATGGTAATAACTGTCCTTTCGACAAGGAAAAGACAATGACAAAGGACAGAAAGGAAAAGGTGTGTTGCAATGGGCTGGAGCAGTTATCATTGTTTGTTTTTGAGACAAAACATGACAAATGCACAGAAAAAGGAAGAGAAAGATGGCAGAGAAAGAAAATGCTGCTTCTATCTCTGGGGCAGGGGCATAGCCAGACCCTGTTTTCTGGCCTGAGTCTTCAGGGTGAGCCCGACCACATCCTGCTTCCAGCCATGTGACCAGAAACTGCCTGACGACGCTCCAGCTGGTAGGTAGCGAGTGGAGCTGGAGCATAGGTGCACCAGCTCCACTTCACACCTAGCAACTGGAGTGCCGTGAGGAGGAGGAGGAGGGAGGGGAAGAGGTGACAAGAGCCCGATCCCTGCCATGTCATAGCCATAGCAGCTGCCCGTTGGCCGCAGCTGGGAGGCAGTGCGGGATGGCAGCCCACCGTCATCCGTCTGCCTGCAGCACCGCCTCTGCTCCGCTCACAGCTGCAACCACGTCCGCCCGCAGTGAAGTTTGCACCGCTGCTGGGCATTGCAGTGGGCGGGCCTGCTGGCCAGGAGGATTGGGCCCAAGACCACCCGGGCACACCCATAGCTTTTACCTGCTACCTCACTGCTGGAAAAGCATGTGCATGCCACATCATTTTATTAAGACTGACTTGTGCCAGCATCCAGCTGTTTAGGCATTGTTTGCAGTTGTCTTGTGGGTCAGAAGCTTACAGTAGTGCTGCAAAATATGCAGTCTTGGCTGGCTGCAACAGACTCTTATTAAACAGAAGCCAAAAGAGGAGGAACAGGAAAGAGAAAAGTAAGGCAGGGAGGAAAAGGACACACAAGGACACTGACAAAGTCTCAGAGCACTGATGGTGTTTGAGATTTAATCAGAGCCAATGGCTGTGGAGGTGGCCATGGCCATGTAGTCTGGTGGGTCCCAGCACAAGGTGGAGGTGGCAACCAGAATGCTACAGTTCACTCCTTCCCATTCTCTCAGCCAGCCAACATCCACAAATGGGAATTTTCTTCCCCAACTTTCTTTATTTAGGGACCCCAAAAAGAGAATGATTGAAATAGCCATTGATGTGTCCCTCAAGTAAACCTAATTTCCAACACACCGTGAATTTCCCTCCCCACACACTTTGTGTGTGCCACATGTGATCTTGCCAAATGTTTTCAATTATATCAGTAAGAATTTTTATTTCGACTGGGTCAATGTTTTTCACTTTTATAATTTTTATAAACAAATTTTATCTAACAAGCTGAGTTGGATTTGTTACCTTTCTAATCAATACCTGTTATTATAGAAATTGGACTATTTCACATGCTTACATTCATTTTCCCACAAGTAGGCTCAGAAATAAGTTTGGACTATTAACCCCCTATTACTGCAGGCCCCTATCTTTAATGTGACCTTTGGGTATACAATAATAAACAGTTTATAGAAATGATTGTAGAAAGATGTTCGCAGGGTAGGAATGGGAAGTGTGTGCTCTAGTTGGTACAGCAGACAAGTCAGAATCCTAGGGTCCAGTTTCCAACTCTGCCACATATGTCTTGGGTAATCATGGGCAAGTAATTATTAATATCTGTGATTTGGGTTCCTCGTCTGAAAATTGGGGATCATCATTTTTGTAAAGTTCTTTGAGATCAGACGCACAGTGCTATGCAAGCATGAAGCATTTTTGTGACTCAATTGTCTAGTTCTTTTTCAGTTAACACATCTAATGTAGTGAAACTAGAGGGTTTTGGGGAAAGGGAGGAATGCAATAGGTAAATTGCACTGAAATTATACTTTCCAGTAAAAATACAGCTAAATGGATACCACTCATTTATGTGCAACAGCTGAGATTTTCCAAGTCACATAACTAAGCATTCAACTCCCACTGAAACCCAGCTAGCAGCTTTATTAAGTGAACACCTCCATTTGGATTATGAAGCAGCACTGTCCCGGTGACACTGTGTTTACTTTTTCATTTTGTTTGTGTATGGTAGATACGCAACACTTCAGCATACCAAAAATGTAATTCACCAAAAGGATATTAAGCAGCACAAGCTTACCTGCACTTCTGAGGTCGAACCATATGGGCAAGCTCGGCAAACCGCCAAACTGCCGCTCGTAGGCTTCGAGAAGCACCATTCTAGATAGATTGAATGTATAATTTGTTACACCTAAGCCATCACAAACATCCTGTAAAACTGGACAGAACTGATTTTGACTGCATATGAATTTTAACTAAAAGAAGATACAATTCCCTAACTACTCATGCTTGTAAATCCTACTATGGCTTCCAGCAGGAAGTGAAATCAAAAAAACAAACAACAGCTTAAAATCTCTCCTAGTTGAAAATCAATAAAAATGTGTTCTAAAAGTTCAATTTCTTTCATCTTTACCTAGAGATTTACCAAGCAGCCATGAATAGGGAGGGACCAGAACAGGTAGACATGTGCAAGAGACAAGTGAATGCTGAGATCAACTTCAGTGATAAGAAAGCATGTAGTCACAAGTAAAAACAGTCATTTCCAGTGCGGGAAGTGATACTGATGTTAAAAGTCAACAGCAGTCCCCTCCTACACAAGGTAACCAATGATGCCAAACAGGAGGGAGGTGAGTGTCGTTACGGTAACGGTGGTGCTGGCCATAGGGGTCCAAAGAATCTCCTGCTGTCGAGGAGGTCCCTTGTGCTAAACCACATTTCCAATGACTACAAAAGGGGAAACATCGGGGTGCGATTGTAACAGACCCACAGATTCAGCAGCTCACCCAGCCAATGGGGCTATAAAGGATGCAGCCCTAGCAAAGTCCTGGACCCACGGAGGTGTCAGGACAGAAAGGCAGAGGAAGTCCATTGCCTCCAGATACACTGTGGGCACAGAAACAGTTGGTGCCAGCATCACCTTCATCACTATCACACTCAACTAACATCCTGGTGCCGGAACCAGAGTCAATAGTACAGGGTATCTGACATCCCTGTGCAGTATTGGGGAGTGGATGATATGGCCTGCTTCCCCCCACGCAACAGCATTCACATGGTGCCAATCTACACTCCTAGAGGAGAGAGATGGATTTCAACAGAACCTAGAGCAGCCCCAATCAGTCTTATGCAACCTTTTCCTCACCACACTTGACAGGAAACACCTCCTCCATCTCTTCAGAGAGGTGACAGCTCCAGCATGCAAACCTCCAGTCTGACAAAGGCTTCGGTGCTGAAACAGGCTGCACGAGCCATTCAAGCAGATGTTGCTTTAGACAAAGATCCCATGCCATCTGAGACTATTTGGTGTACAATCTGCAAATCCAACTTCACTCCCTGACATGAGTTTCACCTAAGCACAGCAACCACCACACGTGGGTATCACTGTCCCACACAACGGATAATGTTTAAATCCTGGTGACGGCATCAGCCGAGAAATACTAAAACTAAAGCTAACTAACACCAATCTAACACTATACACAAATTAAATAAAAGCCACTAAAACAAAGATTGTGAGGTGAAAAAGCAAACAGAGCTCTGACTACATGGGCAGTAAGAAGGAACTGAAGGAGGCTGGGGGTCAGCGTGGCTTCCCCTCATATAGCCAAAGGAGGGAGCTACAGCCCCAAGCCATGAGCACCATCCCTTTACGGGTACTGCAAGTCAAAATTCTCCCACCCCAGTGCACTGACCAGGCACAAACCTGAGTGGAACACATGGTTGCATCTACTCAAAAAAGAGTTGAGAATAGTTCAAACTTCAGTCAAACACCTTTTTGGCCCTATCTTTGTATGTCAATAATATAACCATGAAGACTAGATTAACATTCACAAGTCATTAATAGCACAGGCTAGCGGTGAATGGAACAGTTTGCACAACACTTCAAGACATGTAAAATCCTTTCAGACTTTTCCCATCCCTGTAAAAGGAATGTCTCGCATTATTTTTTAAAAACAAATTAAGTTAATAGGTTTTTCTTTTAAAATTCATAGTTCTGATCAAGATGCAAAAGCACCTACATATAACATGGCAAATAACAAGAGAGACTTGCATGGGGTTCCACAGGGTCTTTTAGTCTTTGTCAGAGAAAAGCTGCTGACATCCTGAACAGAACTTCTATATTACCTGAACACTATTCCAATGAGTTGTATTTCCCCAGCCTCTCATTGGAAATACAATAAAAGTATTAACGATGGGTTAGAAAATATTAATGATGCTATTGCTCACTATATAAATTCCCTCTGTGTGGGGGTGTCTTTTCAGGTGCAGTAAGCAGTCACCCAGTGATACAGTGTTCTGCATTTAACATTTAATTTCTTCTTCCTTATTTTGGAGGCACCTGCTACAGGAGCGACCACAGATTAAATGACTAGCTTGCAAATATAATAAAACTATGATCTTGGTGGGAAGAAAGATGCTCTATGGAGGTGTAAATCACCTGAGTAGTCATTAACAAGGGACATTTTTATGTTTAATAACCACACACAAAATATATACGTTAAAAAGAAACCAGTAAATATAGCTCTTGCAGCAGATCAACTGTCAATGTAATCAAAGAGAACCTCACGCTTTTTAAAAAATATTCACTTCACCTTACTATTATGCATTGATCAAACAGAACACTTAACACTATTAAATATCAGACATGTTCAAAAAGATAAAAGGAAAGAACTACTCTCACCTTTTTAATCTCTTTATAGAGTTCTAACTGTAATCTAGGAAGGTTGGAATCCATCAAAGCCTATAACAAAACGTATAGAGTTTATTGTAACATAGCAGAATGTGTTTTTCAACTAACATTGTTACATTTGTACCGAAACAGCTTCTGAAAATACTAGGCAATCTAACCAGATGCTCTTTTATTTGGAGGGTGGAGGAAGGCAAGTGTTAGATGTTGCAAGACCCTCCTCTGTGAGAAAGGTTCTACCACAGCCAAAACTAAGAGGGAAGAAAGGAAATGGGTCAACAAAAAAAAAAAAAAAAAAAAAACATTTTTATCTTAAAAAAAAATCTGTGCAAGGGAAGGGGAAAGAACAGAACACACGATCAAGTCTGTTAGTTCCCTTGTCATGAAATTCTAATTTTTCTAGGCAATGTTATATACAGCAGTGTTGGATGTTTGTTATCGGAGACAAACATCCGAGGGAAAAGACAGCAGCCCTATCCTACAAAGTGATGAGTGACTTCAAGTTTCATCACCGTAGATGGAAATCTATACTGTTTTGCAGTTTATAGTACTGTATCCAATGCTAGTTATCTGGAGCAGGCTCATTTTGCAAAATACAAAAATTAAAACATTACTGAAGGCATTGCCATAAAAGATTACACATTACAAGATACCAATTCTAAATTTGTTTTATCTGTAAATTTATTTCAAAATCATAATTCGTTTATAAACTCATAACAAAGGTAATGATAAATGACATTTTAAGTTTGCCATTTTTAGTTTACTACAACAAGAAGAAATTCAAATTAATTGCTTTTTAGGTTCCAGAGTGAGCTATACTTTGTCTCCACCAGCATTCTTTCCAAGTTATGGGCCCCACATCTCCACCTTTCTCAAGGTGGAATCCCATGATTTGCCTCCACTCTTCGACAGGGTCATCAAATTACAGTACCCATTTGCAAACTGTTCTAAGGGTACAGTGTTTTCAGCCGGGGTTCCGTGGAACCCTAGGGTTCCGTAGGCAGACCTTAGGGTTCCATGAGATCTGCCAGCCGGGAGCCAGGGTCATTTAAATCTCCCACCCTGCTCAGCCCAGCCAAGTGGGCTGTGGAGGGCAGGAACCAGGAAGATCCTGCAGCCCATGCAGGAATATGTGGGCTGGGTAAAGGGGGTGATTAGGGTTGGGAGGATTGGGGAGAGGTTGGGGGTCCCAGTGGCAGCTCCCCGAGTTGTGGGGGCTGGGTATTGGTGGAGGGGACTATGGACAGCTGGAGGGGGGACTGGGGAGAGATGGAGGAGGTTGGGGGACTGGAGGGGGGGCTAGGGACAGAGGGACCTGGGGAGGTGTGGAGGGGGTTGGGGGGCTAAAGGGGGGGTGGAGTGAAGATGGGGGAGCTGGGGTTAGGAGGGCTGGAGTGGGATCTTGGGGGCTGGGAGCTTAGGGAATGGGGATGGGGGCTGAGGAGAACATGGGGAAAGAGGGGTGTGATGTGGGCACTGGTGAAGTACATCCCAGTGGGAATCCTCCTCAGTTTTCTTTCCTTTTCCTTTCCCTTTCTCATACAGGAGGCCGCAGGCAACCCAACTCTTTCCCCACAGGCCATTATTCAGATAACAAGCCAAAATAATTCTGAGGGGAAAGAGTTGGGTTGCCTGGGGCCTCATGTTTGACAAAGGGAAAGGAAAAGAAAACTGAGGAGGATTCCCACTGGGATGTACTTCACTGAATTACTTCTTGGCTATGTCTACACTTCACTTTCCTAAGGTTTAGTTTAATAATATGTGCTCCGGGGCTGCCTTGTTCCTTCCTTTTCTTACTTCTTTCATTCTTGTTTCCTTCTCTCTGTTTCCTTCCTTTCTTTCTCTTCTTTCTTTCCTTCCTTCTTTCCTTTCTTTCTTTCTCTCTTCCTTCCTTCCATGTCTTTTCCTTCTTTCTTTATCTTCCGTCCTTCTCTTTCTTTCTCTTTCCTTCCTTCTTTCTTGTTTCTTTTCTTTCGTTCGTTTCCTTCTCTGTTTCCTTCCTTTCTTTCTCTTCCTTCTCCCTTTCCCTTCCTTCTTTCTTCCTTCCTTCCCTCCCTCCCATTCTTTCTCTGCCTTCCTTCTCTTTCTTTCTTGTTTCTTTTTTCTTTTTGCCAGCCATCCCACCGCCCCTCCCCCCCATCACGAGGGCCTTTGTCCCTATGCTCTCCCCATCCCTGCCCTCTTTTGCCCTACTATCCCTTTTCTTCTTTGCCCCTCTTCTTTGACGAGACAATGTCACGTAAGCATAAAATACATTTAAATTATTAATAAAAACAATTTTAAATAACTTCTATTAATTTTTCATTGTTCTATATTTTTCAATAATTTCTGTTGCCTGAGTTTGCACAAAAAAATTATTGTTTATCTTTATAACTTTAGAATGTGTAATTGTATATTATGTGGCTTTGTTGTGAGAGAGTTCATAAAAAGTTTAGGGTTCCGTGAATTTATTTGTTGCCTTCAGGGATTCCACAGCCCAAAAAGGTTGAAAACCACTGCCTTAGAAGGTCTAGCTAGGTTATAGCCCCTTCTTAAGAGTTTCCCCTGGGAGTCTACACCAGTACAAGAATGAAGTTGCAAACAATATATGTAAAAAAAATTACCTTGTTTTGAAGATAGGACACATCAAAGGAAAAGGTTAACACCAAAAAAACCCCCTAAACATATATAGCTTTAGCTGCGCTTAGTACTTCCTCAAGCAGTTGGGTAGGTCCATCTTATTCTTGGGGACCAAGCTACAGACATCTCCTCTGGAGACTGTCTCCTCAGAAGTTCAGCTTTTCTCCGCTTACACAGAATCAGACATGTAGGGCTAGAAGGAACTGTCAGAGGTCAAAATTCAGCCACCAACACTGAGTCAGGACCAGGACTGTCCCTGTCAGGAGTTCATTAAACCTGTTCTTAAATTGTTCAATGATGGGGAATCTGCAACAGCCCCTGGAAGCCTATTCCAGAGCTTAACTACCCTTATTATTAGAAACCTTTTGGTTTGAAAGGTTCAAAATAAAGAAACAGTGACAATATATTAGAAAGTCTCTTAAGATGCTCTGACATTTTTCTTTTGTTCTTAAAGAAATATGTTCAATGGATAAGCAAGGTTAGCAAGTGTACTCAAGTGCATTAAAAGAAATTGTCAAGAATCAGGGAAATGGATGATGTAACGAATAATATCAATTTAACTTCATAGAGGACTCTGTATTAAAGGATAACCCTGATAAAATACATACATTATATTATATAATTCTTACTTTTATAACTTTATTGAGACATTCATCAGCAACCATCCTGACGTCAGACTCTGCATCATCACTGCAGAGAAGAAAGAGTTCCATAGCAATACCCAGCAGTTTCTGAAATTCTGGAGAATTCCTAAATTTAAAAAAAAGTTAACATGTTAAAATGTGCACTATGGAAAGTTAAATGAATGTTACTGTTTGTACAGATTGTAAGGTCTGAAGATTGGACACCATATTTTTAGTTTTCACTTTTCCTATTGACATAGTTTGGAAATAAATTATTTTACTACAAATGTTGTCCTTTTGCAATTAAATTGAATCTCCATGCCCAATACTCTGAATGTAAGAGAGGTCAATACAGCATCATATTATTTACTTACTGTTGGAATTGCCACCCATCCTCTTTTCACTCCAGCATGACGCTGCCTCTTGCAAACAATATGCTAAAGTAGTACAACATTACAATACACTGAAGAGACAGCTCTTGCACAAAAGGCACCCACGACATAAGAAGCATGCGCTAACTGCTGTTACTAAGTCAGTAAAAACGACAGGGCACAGCAGTTAGTGTAGGTCCCAAAAAATAGCATTTACGTGTCTAGAATTGCAGTGATATTTAGAATCCAGAGAGCATCCCTCCACTAGACTCCAATCTCTTGAAAGCAGTGTTGCAAAATACAATCCAGAGGGTTAGCTGGGGCATGAAACATTTTTTTTTTTTTAAATTCCTCATGGTAAAGGGAAGCTAATAGAAGTAGCCCAGGCACAGAAATTTTCATAATTTTGTAAGTCAAATCTGGATTTGAACTACTCTAGAATACTTATGAGCATGCATACATTTTATTCTTTTATAGAACTCTGAAGTTTTAATGAGATTTTTCACAGAATTCTTCTGGGTCTACAAAAATGGTTTCATCACATTAAGTTCAATGAATAAGTCCCCCAAACCTCATACGATAGCAATGAAGAAGCTTACATTCAGAATGCAAGCAGATGTGTAAGTCACAAAAAATGTGAGAGGAAGGACAATCCACTGATTAGGGCATTTGCCTGGAACATGGCAGACCTGCTTCTTTTTCTTGCTCTGCCACAGACTGCCTATGTAACTTGGGTTAAAGTTTTCAAGTCTCATTTCCCCATTTGTAAAATGGGGAGAATAGAAATGTTCTCGGACTAACCACATTTTAAAAGATTGTGAACTGCTCAAATATTGTGGTAAAAGAAGCAGTAGATGTGTCTCATGTAGACAAAAATACTTCCTTTGGGATTTGTCATATCTTCAGCAATGGCTAGAATTACTTTACCACTAGTGGCAACAGCATTAGCTGACAAGCCGATATTTATCTATCTCCCATCTTCCTCAGTAAAGGAAACATATCAAGTTAAAATAGTCAAAAGGACAAAGAAGCAAGAGTTGATCATTTAAAAAAAAAAAACACCTATACACCATTTACAGTTCCTAGCAGATTAAAGTCCGCCTTCTCTACTAAATCATTACTAATGAACATTAAAATGTACTAAACCATTATAGCCCAATTTTGTAAGCAACAGAAATATAGGGCAAAAATTACACAGAAGTTTTTGTGTATTTGCCAAACTCTTATTTAAAATGTAACCCTTTAAGATGAAAACTGTAGTTTTGATTAATATTTCATATTTTTACAAGACACGTTTCCAAAAACTAAACTTATTTCAACCTACCTTTCTGTATAATAGAAGGGTCCTGTCAAGTAGTTTAGGATCACAATTTAAAGTTGCTAAAATAATTAATATGAACAAAAATATTTTCATAAAAAAAAATTTTTAAAGTCACTGAAAAGATTTTCCTGGATCTTAATACCATAGCTGTTAATTAATATTAATACCATAGCTGTTAATTAATAAATCCATTTTCATGGATGTTACTATCATAGTTAATCCCTTATGGACCAGGATCCTACTGTGCTACACTTACCTTGCCTAGAGTTTTGTTAATACCAACTACAAACTAATATCCTGCAGCTAGAATCACATGACTTATCTGGCCCAAAGTATAGTTTCCCTATGAGCTTCAGAAATACAAAGAGTGAACAGTGAATACGTATATATTCGAGCCTATATTTAGAAACTACTAATTTCTGATGCCCACTGTGAGAGAACTTGAAAAGGTCTTGACTGAACTGGTCATAAGCGACCTCTCTCTGAAAATTAGGACCCTTTAGGAGATCTTGTATCGGTTACATCCAAATCATTAGTCTTGTTTTTAAATCTTCACTTTTTAATTTTTTTTAAGAGTAGGTTTTGAAATAAGTATTAGTACTAGTAATACAAGTTATTACGAGCAAGGTTTGAAAAATTCACTTGCCAGTGGTAAATGGGAATCTTTCCATGGTGAGTGTGGGTACCCTAAGCTAATTTTTGCAAAGCTTAAGCTTTCATTTTAAAAAATAAAGTCACGAAATAGGAAACAAAAGTAAATTAAACCACTGTTGTCTTTTAATATTGCACAAAGAGTTTCAGTGCACCCACGATTTCCTACTTCTGCCAAGCAACAGCCAAACAAAAAAAAGACAAGCTCTTGGTTAATTCCAATATGATTAGATTATTAATATTTATATTGTGGAAGAGCCTTGAGGACCCAGTCAGGAGTCACTGTGGTAGGCCCATACACACAATAAAAGATAGATTATAAACTGTTTGGAGAATACGCTAAGTAAATATGTTAAACAGAACTCTATGAGAACCAATGAAATTGTCAAAAATCATGTCACTTTCACACTGTTCCTCCGCTCTTGGGCTCTTGCATCCCCACTAACCACTGTTGAGTCAACATTCAATGCAGTGCACCCTGGGTAACTATCCCACAGCACAATTAGACAAAGGCTGTCAGTTATGAGATGCTGCTGAGACAGACAGAAATTTATTGGGGAGAATAAGACAAAGGACAAAGTTGGAGGAGGGATATAGTAAGTGGAAATTGTAGCTCTTGCAATGGCCAGGGGGCATGAAGGAGAGAAAAGAAATAGAATTTCTGCCTGCTTGCACCTATAAAAAAAAGATACAAATTCTGAATAAACCAAACAGAGGCTGATATGAAATATTAAGCTCTCAAGCAGAATCCAGGGACTAACTCCAGGTAGAAATTTCAGCACCTTCCCATTAGTAGGGACATCTGGAAGACTGGGGTTTTCACCAGAGCATTGCTCCTGGTGGGCCTCAATTATGCCAAGGTCTCATAAGAACTTTTGGATAATGAGTTTTGCCCTCCAGAGAATCTACGTCTAGTAAACTTTTTAAGCCCTTATCTTGAGAGTTCTGTTTTAAAAAGTATATTCAACAGTTAAAATTAAAAGATTGATTAAAATGAGGAAGCCATAAAAAACCCTCCAGAGTAACTTCATTTATATTTGAAAAACGATTTCTGAAAGAAAGTTTTATTACCTTAGAGACTGAGCAACTATATTTTCACATATTGTCAGGCAATGATTCACTCGCTCTTTCTTGGTAGTTGAAAGTTCTTTCTTTCTAAAATAAAAAAAAAGAAGAGAAGGTACTTTGAATAAATCCAAACAATGTATCAAACTGATTATTGCCAATTTGTGTTTTAAATGTTGCGTTAACTTAAATATTGCATTCTTTACTGTAATTCAGATCTGACAGCTACGCAAACAGCTATTTTATTTGCCAACATTACTTCCCTGCCACCTTGACCTCAACATATCTCTGCTTTAAAACATAGCACTCTTTCAAACATGCAACACAACTAGTATGTCCTACAGCAAGGAGAGCAGATCAGAACTCCCACTGAAACCCATAATGGTGTTACAATCAGGCAAAAACCATCCTATAACACTGGCACTACCAGAAGAAGCTGACACACAGTACTGCTTTAATTACCCTTTTCAATTGTGAGAGTACCTAAAAAACCCAAGCAGTAGCAGGTGCTGGATGCTACATGTACATATTTTAAGAGATAATTTAAGCCTTTGGCCATGAACTAAGGCCATGTCTATACTGCACAGGGAAGGCTATTTTAAATCATCTTTCACCCTCCAAATTCTGGGAGTCACAGGAGCACAGTCACATCCCGCTCTTTGCATTGGGCTCTTGCATCCCCACTAACCACTGCTGGATCAACATTCAATGCAGTGCACAATGGGTAACTACCCCACAGCACAGACAGAGGCTTTTGGGAAGGTGGTTGTCCTCCCATGATGCAACATGTTCCCTCCCCTTCCCTTCTTATCGCAAACAGGAAACCGGTTTTTGCACCTTTTTTCTCTACCATGCATACACCACTGCACATAGAAATGGAGCCCACTCAGCTCTGCATCATCGTGACCGTTATGAACAACTCACGCTTTATCCTGAAGTATTTTCAATGGAGAAGCATAAGCTGGTGCCCGTAAAATTGTGATGTTACTCCCTGCTACAAGCCATAGAGTAAACCAATTCCCACTTGCTGCCGGCTGTCAAGCACCGTCTTCATTCTGTATAGTGCCAGTTCTGCGACCAGGAAACAAGCTCAGACTGTGGGACCACATTGTGATGACGGTGTGGGATGATTAGCAGTGGCTACAGAACTTTCATATGAGGAAAGTTTCACTTTCCTTGAACTTTGCAAAGTGCCATCCCTGGCACTGAAGCCCGCGAATACTGGCCTGAGACGAGCTACGACGGCGGAGAAGCGAGTGGCCATCTCTGTGGAATCCTGCAACCCCAGCTGCTACCAGTCAGTTGGCAATCAAGCTGAAGTGGGGAAACCCACCATGGGAGCTGCTGTGAGGACAGTGTGAAGGGCCATTAATACACTTCTGCTGCAAATGAAGGTGACTATGGGAAATGTGCAGGATGTATTGGATGGGTTTGCCACACCGGGGTTCCCAAACTGTTGGGGTCCATAGATGAGTTGCATATCCCTATTTTAGCTCCAGACTGCCTTGCCACAGAGTACATAAACCATAATGGGTACTTGTGAGTGGTCTTTCAGGCCCTTACTGATCACAAGGGACATTTCACCGACATCAGTGTGGGGTGGTCCGGAAAGGTGCATGATGTGCGCATATTTAGGAACGCCAGTCTGTTCAAAAAGATGCATGCAGGCACTTTCTTCCCTGACCAAAACAAACATTGGGGATGTTGAAATGCCAATAGTGATTCTGGGGGATCCTGCCTATTCCTTGCTCCTTTGGCTAAATGAAGCTCTACACTAGCACCTGGACAGCAATAACGGGCATTTCAATAATTGGCTCAGCAAATACAGAATGGTGATGGAATGTGCATTTGGGCATTTAAAAGGGAGATGGGGGTGACTACTGACTAGGCTTGATCTCATCCAAAAAAAATACCAACAGTTATTTATCTGTGCTTGCTGTGTGCTCCATACTTTGTGTGATACACACAATAAAAAGTTTTCCCCAATGTTGGGGAGGCTGATAAGTTGGCCGCAAATTTTGAGCAGTCATACCGGTGTTACGATCTGAACAAACCATGGAAAGATGCGAATAAGGGAAACCTTTATCACCTGTTTTTGCAATGAGCAGCAGTAATGTATGTGCTTCTCAGAGCTAGCATTTAATCCCACCCCTCCACATATACACGCACCATCCTCCCCATCGCGTTTTCTTCACTGACAGTACCCAGGCTATGAATGAATAAAGACAGATTTTGTATAAACAATTATGTTTTATTTGTGACCATTTGGGGGTGGGGGACAAAAAGCCATGCAATACTGCATTTCTTAAAGGCACCATCGCCTCTTTCTGTTCACTTTCACTGGCAAGGAGTGCAGCACATATTTCATCCTGTTCAACCTCCTCTTGGAGCGCTTGGGGGTGGGGCTGGTGGTATGACTTGTGGTGCGTTCTGGAGGGGCTGCAGAGGGACTCTGTCTGGCTACTATTGCTCCCGGAGCTCTATCAGGCTGCCTTAGCATGTCAAACTGATCTCTCATAATACACATCTCCTGCTGCATTTCATGCTCCTGCTCTCACACCACTCTTCTGTTCTCCATGTCCATGTTCAGTTTCTTGGACAAGGCCAACCGGTATGCTCTGTATCAGCTGCCACAGAGGCATTCATCAGCTTACTGAACATGTCATCCCTGGATTTCTTTTTCCTCTTCCTAATCTGGACAGATGCTCTGTGAGAGTTCGGTGGTCAAAGAGTCAACTGTAAGGCAAGCAAAACACACAGTTCCCATTGTTAGATGAGCCCATGTAGTCTAAAAAAATGAATTGTTGTTACAAGATCTCCCTTGACTATAGAGAATGCAAAGCCAAAACCACATTCCAATCTACACGTACTGCAGGAATTGACTGCCATTCCAGACATAAGCAAGAGGTCCTTGCAGCCATTACAGAGATTGCCAGCACACCACATGGCTCCCCACTAGATTTAACCAAGAAGATGGACAGTGTACCATGGGAGGTGGGCAAAACAGATTAGATGAGGCTATGGGCAAATTAAGGCTGCAGAAAATGTAGAGCGACCAGTATTGGGACACTTAACCCCTATGCAAACAGTGCCACGATGTCTTGTATCCAAGGTATACCACCCAGGGCAGGGGAAGAAGACGGCATTGGCTGGTTGCTGTAAAACCATGCCATCTTCCCTACATGACCATGTGCAAGATCAGTCTCATGAGGATAACACAAGTGGAAAGGGAAGATTCGCTGCAAGCATCAGGGTATAGACATCGCCCTTATGCTACTATACCATGTTCCATGACGATGCCTGCTCCTTTAATAGCAGCGTGGTGTGATAAAGTCTATCGTGGAAGAAATAAGGCTGCCCTCCCCAGAAACCTTCTGCTAAGGATTGAAAAGTACCTTCATGAAAATTTCCTAGAGATATCCACGAACAATGCTGGTAGCATTCCTGTGCACACCAATTTGTTCCTGTAGTGACCCTATGAAGAACTGACCTACACCCAGGAAAGCCATCCCCTCCGAATACAAATTCCTTTTTTTAAGCAAATAGTAGAAGCAGGACTTGGGACATAGTCACAACAATGAGATTTGATGAAACACTCACCAGATGTCAGTGACTGAGATGCCAGGAAAGGCACATCATTCTGTGACCAGCTGGGCTGCTGCAGGTCCTGGCTGTCTGGGAGAATCGACACCCTGCTCTCCTGCCCCCTGTTCTCCTCATCCTTGTCCATGGAGTCCTCCTCATTCATCTTGGATTCATCAGAAGTATCAATGCTGCAGGGTGGCACAGTGGTGGGGTTACCGCTGAGAATAAATGCAGCTCCTCGTAAAAGTAGAACATCTTCAGCAAAAAGTCAGAAAAACTGATCTCCTCCCTAGTCTGCTGATATGCCTGCCCCAGCTCTTTGATTTTAATGTGGGACTGCTGAACGTCCCTGTTGGGGCTTTTCTCAACCACACCACATGCTATCTTCTCATAGCTATTTTCATTTCTTTTGTTGGCTCCGAGCTGAACAAGAACAGACTCTTCACCTCACAGGCCGATGAGATCCACTACCTCATGTTGACTCCATTCTGGGGCACATTTGTGGCATGCAGTCGCCATGAGCTGTTCAGCCACCAAGCTTTCTCCCCGCCGACCAAATAGGAAATGGGAATTCCGAATTTCCCAGGACTTGAAGGAAGTAGTTATGTCCTGATTACATGGCCACAGTGCAGCAGAGCGCAAATGTCCATAGCAGTCAAACCTGAGATTTATGAGATAGCTCTCGAAGGCCAATGACCTCAACATAGATTAAGCTCTGCCTACTCCAACATTAATTCGACGTCTAGAATTCGACTTCAGTGCTACACCACTTGTGGGGGTGTTTTTATTAAGTCAAATTTCATGTGATTTAGGGCAGCATGACTGATGTGCCAATAAAGACATGTACTTTCGGTGGTCGACAAAAGGGGATTATGTTAACCTCAATTGCCAAAGTAGACCCAGGCCCATAGCCAAGTTGCAGTAAGAAGGTATAATAAACAACTAAAGGGAATGAGTGCAGGAAGCACATGGTTACGAATATTAGCTAGATGGACAATTAGCTGGCATGTTACGGTATTTTTATAGTTTTCTTTTAAATATACAAGATATAAATAAATATATTTCAGTAGCGCCCATCTGCTCACATATCTAGATGTCTGAACACTATTACTTCCCTGAGACTTCAGCTCCAGAAATAGTAGGAGAAGGAACTTCTGAAAAATGCAGAATAATCCATGCTCTAACCATAGAATCATAGGGTTGGAAGGGACCTCACGAGGTCATCTAGTCCAACCCCCTGCTAAAAAGCAGGACCACTCCCACTAAATCACCCCAGCCAGGGTTTTGTCTAACCGAGCCTTAAAAATCTCCAAAGATGGAGATTCTACCACCTCCCTAGATAGCCCATTCCAATGCTTCACCACCCTCCTAGTGAGAGAGTTCTTCCTAATATCCAGCCTTGACCTCCCGAGCTGTAATTTGAAACCATTGCTCCTTGTTCTGTCCTCTGTTACCCTCGAGAACAGCCTAGCTCCCTCCTCTTTGGAGCACCCCTTCAAGTAGTTGAAGGTTGCTATCAAATCTCCCCTCAGTCTTCTCTTCTGTAGACTAAATAAGCCTACTTCCTTCAGTCTCTCCTCATAAGTCATGTGCCCCAGCCCCCTAATCATTTTTGTTGTCCTCCGCTGGACTCTTTCTAATTTGTCCACATCCTTTCTGTAGTGGGGAGCCCAAAACTGGACACAATATTCCAGATGCGGCCTGACCAGTGTCGAATAGAGGGAAATTATCACATCCATCGATCTGCTGGCAATACTCCTACTGATGCAGCCTAATATGCCATTGGCCTTTTTCGCAACAAGGGCACACTGTTGGCTCATATTCATCTTCCCGTCCACCATAACCCCCAGGTCCTTTTCTACAGCACTGCTACTTAGCTGATTGGTCCCCCGCCTGTAGCAGTGCATGGGATTTTTTCGTCCTAAGTGCAGGACTTTGCACTTGTCTAATGCAGTGGTTCTCAACCTTTTTTCCATTGCAAACACCTGACAGATGATGTTCCTGTGCGTGACAAACTACAATCTGCCGGGGGCAGTGGCGCTTGGGAGGCTGCAGTGCTCTGGAGGATGCAGCACTCAGGGACATGGGTGGGGGCAGAGTCAAGCCAGGGCAGGGTGGTGTCCCTGGTGGTCTGGTTCGATGGGGCCAGGTTTGTTTCTCTGAGGCAGGTGGTGCCTCCCCCAGCCCAAGATCTCTGGGTTGCAGTTCCTAAGTCACTTTACTCATCTGGCCCTGGCTGCTGCCCGTGTTGTGCATCAGGAGTGGACTGTGGGGAAGTGGGGGGGGGAGGGGAGAGAAGAGATGGCACTGGGCAGCAGCAGGAGCCCCAAGCTGAGTTGCTAATTTTCCGTGACACACTTCCTGGCTGACACACCTTTGTGTCCCAACACAATGGTTGAGAACCGCATCTCTAATGGGTCTGAGCACACTGCCCTAAAAAAAAAAAAAAAAAAAAAAAAAAAAAAAGAGTTCCTCAGACTTTTTTCTTTCCTCGTAGCAGGAACTACATCTTATAAGATTACAAATAGGAGACACTGGTAAATCACCTACACTAATTGTTTATATGAAAAAGTTATAGTTTTTATTCATTTTCAGCTGTCTTGTAACGCTATTTAGCAGTTAAAACATTGCTATCCAACATCATGTGACCTGCCAGCTCCCTAGGCTAGTAAACTACAGATCACAGTTTGAGGACTGCTGTATTTCCAGGCCAGACGGAGCCTGAAGTCAACTGACTATTCTGAACTGGCCTCTGCCGAAACTGCCAATTGAGCGGTCATTTTCTCAGAGGGAAATTAGATAAGAGCAAACAACTAATTTTCACTTGCAGCCTGTAATATTCTAATTCATATTTCCAGAGGTGAAAAAGATAAGTGTCCTAACCACCAGCACACCTTTACTGCAAACTGAAGTACTCCATTTCATACTGCATGTATTGCGAACATATACAATTCCAGCATGGCGGCAGCAATGCTGCAATGCCAAAATTTGAAGAGAGCCGTGTCAGAGTTGTCCCAGACACCAGAGGCAAACAGACAAAACGCCGGGAATGCGGTTTAACTAGCTCACAACTTTACTTAGTAACATCTGTGAACTTCCAGCAATAATTTATTCAGTGCAGGTCATCCTTCTGTAATCCATACAACCTGGTGGAGGGTTAGCATCAGCTCCCCATGCCATTAACATGGACTCATCCCCATTGCTAGGGCCCCTTCACCCTGCCCTGCTACAAAGATTAGGGTGTGGGGAAGAGAGGAATGTCTCTTCAGTACACTAGTCAGTAGATGCCCCAATTGCATTTCCCACCTTTTTTAGGAACCTTCTTCTCCTAATCTCATTTCTAGCTCTAATTTATCAGGGAACCTGCCCCTATTGAATACATTGAGCACCTACTAAGTAATGACAAAATAAATTTTACAATATAATTTACCTACCAGGCCCTGCTGCTGAGATAAAGGCAAAAATAATAAATAATAATAATTCTGCCCAAACCAATCTGACAGTCACGGAAAAATTCCTTCCCAGCTACAACAGACTACTAACGTGATGCTCACAGCAAGGTCCTACTTGGGGGAAGAGAGAAGCTTGCCAGAACAGAATGGGAATCCCAAGCAGGAGAACAGATTTTACAAAGCCCCTGTGGGGAGGCAGATTTTATAAAGCCCCTGTGGGGGGGGCAGGGGCTCTTTCAGATCTCCTCCCAAGCTCATTGCCAGTTCTTCACACTGTCTTTCCCCCCAGTTTGTAGCAGATGAGGGGTTCTCTGAGTAAAACAGACGAGAATGGTCCCCCCTAATTCCCCTCTCTAATGACAGGCGACAGTGAAAATAAAGGAAAAAGCCTGTCTACGAGGCAGTCTTTCTGGATTCTGCTCTGAGGTTGCTCCAACAGGGTGTATTGATCTTTTGTAGGTCAACCTCCAGCCCCTTCTCTTGAGGCATACTGATTTGCTGATGGTCAATAAAGCTTCAGGAGCAGCGAGGACTGCAACTGTCTCCTTCTCAGTTGACCTGTCTCTATTGTCCACAGTTTCAGAGACGGAGAAACCCTCTTCACTGTCCATTCCTGTAGACAGTTTTTCCTTCTTAAACTTCCCCAACTCCTCCAGGTAGAACAAGCCTTACTGGTGCACCTGGTTAGGCCTGAACAGGCACAGAAGAGCTAGTTAATCTCCTCTCCACCACGTCCCTTCACAGTCTCCTATTTAGTGCACAGGAGCCAATAAGCTTATGCTATCCCTTTCTGTTCAAACTATCAAGCACAAAGCCCCTTCCTCAAGCCCACAAGGAGGACTGGGGAGGTTGGGGATGCGATGCTTAAAGAGGACAAGGATTTTCTCTCTCATGCCAGCTCACACAAAGCCTCTGATGGAACATCAAGTTATTCCAATTTTTAGAGCAAGTCTAACACTATAGCAAGTGTATGTGTAACCCATATGCCTGAAAAGGCTATCTCTGAGAGACCTGCTGAGGGTGGGTTACTGTTGTTGGGCAGATTAGTGACCCACAACTGGAAACTTCCAGAAGCAGGGCGTGGTAGCAATTTGAGCATGCTCCACAGTGAACCCTGCTGGTGTGATGTGATGTTCTCAGTCAGATGACTGGAGAGCAGCAGCCTGAGCAGACAGCAGGCAGGAGCTGCCTTGAAAGGAGACCATGTGCTCAGTGTTCTGGAGAGGAGCTGAGCCAGGAGTGAACAAGATGTTTTCTCCATGTAAAGGAGTCATTTGCGACAGACCTTGCAGACATGCATATGGGACTGAGGGCTGGTTGCAGAGGAGAAGAGAAAGCCTGCATGGAATGCTACAGAGGATCCCAGCAAAGAAAGAAGAGGACAGCGATTTCTTGCCACTCAAGCTTCCACACTGGAACAGAGAATGTAG
Source organism: Pelusios castaneus (assembly GCA_007922175.1). NCBI lineage: Eukaryota > Metazoa > Chordata > Testudines > Pelomedusidae > Pelusios > Pelusios castaneus. The sequence continues at coordinate 10,800,284 of ML685851.1, forward strand.
CTGAGAGTTGAGTGAACTCCACACAGACTTTGGGACTCTTGGGTATCTTTCATGCAAGGGATTGTTCTTGGTTAATTGTAGTTTGTTTTCTTAGGATAAGGTTCATTTAGTTAGTAGTTAATAAAGTTCATTGTTACGTTTGTTTTTAGTAGTATTTTAATGTGTGAGTGTAGCTCTGAGCAATCTTCGCGGTGAGTCCTGTACAGACTGGATCCTGGGTCTCCAGCTGCTTTCCCCATAGGGGTTGGGATTGATTTCTGTGGGGCACTGGAGAAGGGCAACTGAATGAATTTTAGCCCACCGGAAGGTTACATATGTTCTAATAACATCTAACTGTAATGGGTCACCTAAGCCATCCCATCCCCTTTCATCTCAGCATATTTATTTATTCCTAAACCATTCCTAACAGATGGGAAGCAATGCTTGAGCTGTAAAAATTAAAATAAACACTTAAAAATGTGTTGCATAGCCTAACTCTTCAAAATATAATAAAAGAATAATCAAGGATTTTTTTAAAAGGGGGTTTAAATCAATATTCTCAATTTTCAGCAAAGAACTATGGATGATGAGTATTCTTCCTTGACCACAACACGCTTTAGTAAGGACAGTAGAACTGCAAAATTTGCAAAGCATGGTATATAAAGTTTCACATGTGCAAGGTTGTTCATGTGCTTTTTAAGCTTTCACTTTACATAATGCAAACTCCAACAGCTAGTGGACTGCAGGTAAGTTACAATAATTTTTTAGACAAAAATTCATCCTTTATATTTCAGCCGATAATAGCAATTTTTTCACTGCTGATTTTGTCAAACAGCATCTACAATTAAACAGTATGTTACACAAGAGTGGGTAGGCAGACTCTTATAAATGCAATTTTTTGCATTTCTGTAGGAAATGCATCCAGTGGAGCTATTTTACTCCTTTAGGCCTTTTAGCCTCCAATATCACTTAGTGCACTTTTAAAGTTCACATTTTGTGCAATGGCATGCCCAATTTAGAGGTTTAAGAGTATTCAAAATAACATGAATACTCAAAAACCAATTACATGAAATGTAATCTTGTTCCCCATATTTAGAAGCAACAGGACCATACTCCAGATAGAAAACTGAATATAAAACTGAGGTTACCAGACAGTTGCCTCAAAGGCTAGCTACTTAGCAGATATCAGCAAGTATGAAGAGCAAAAAAACCAGCCAACAACACTAACTGGTAAAAGTACAGAAACATAAGCACTTAAATATTGCCAGGAGTGTCAACTGTCTACTCCCCTTTCTGCCTCCTGAGAGTCTTCCCCAAGCTCTTTATTCCCCAAAATACTGGCTGGATGACCCAAACTCAAGGAAGCTTGTCAGTTATCTTTGGAAAAAAATTCCCTAGTTCCTAAATAATTAGGGTCACAGTCTGCAGACCTTGAGTACAGACCAAGTCCGCACAGCTGGCAAGCTTAGTTAGGATGCCTCAAGATCTTCAATCAAAAGAGTGTGCTGTACCACAAAGAGTAGATGATAGATGTGTCATGGTAAGATACATTAATGAACTGTTTTCTCCCAAATATGCTGGGGGTGGAAAATAAAAGGGATGGAAATAAAACCAAGCTCTCATTTTAAGAATACGAATTTGTCTTTTTGCATAATGGTATAATTGCATCAACACTAAGATGTACTGAAGTAAAACACACTACAGAAATTAAAATCCTCATTGAAAAAGAGACCTTATATTAAAGTGATGTAATGGTTTCATTGAGATTTTAGATATTCAAGTCAAGAAATTCAAAGTTAGGTTTTCTGTGGCAGCCCTAATACCATCTCCTTATGGGAGGGGGCATAGGAATGTTACTTGCACATGGTGTTAATTTTAATCCCCAACAGGTGACAGTACAAAAGTTTGATATTATGCTAAATACTTATTTGAGAAATGCAAAAAGAGAAAATTTTCATGTAATCGTCATTATTCTAAAGGGATATCAATTTTTTAAAAATCTGAAAATGTTTAGCCTATTGATTTAAAAGCAACTCCTAAAACTGCTAAAACTAGACAATTAGAAATAAAATCTTACTTTATCCCCATAGAATTTCCCCTTTTCTTTTGTGCAGAACACAGAACAGAAGAAATACATTTTGAAGAGATGTTGTGAATGCAGAATGACAAAAACTGATAGAAGCAGATAGTACCTAAAAAACTACTTTTATCTTGATGAGATTTTTAAGTTGACAGCATGTCTCTCAAATCAAATCAGTTCCTCCAGTGACAGAAAATCCCAGCTATCTATTTCTTGTCAATTAGTGAGAACCAGTTTCCAACAAACATAGGTTGAAATATTTAATCCATTGTTTTCACATTTCTTAAAGTCTTCCTTTTTGGGAGGAAGTTCCTCTCATTTCTCTCAACCCAAGGTTTGAGGGATTTTGAGGAAAAAGAGAATAAGGAAGAGGGCTAGTAATAAAATCTTAATCTGAAAGCAACTTTCATCCTTAAGAATCCTAAAATATCTTACACATTTATATAAATCCTTTTAAGTCTCCCTCCAACACGTATACACACGTAAGTGTAACCATGGGAACTAAAAATAACCCAGCAGTTTAAGAGCAAACAGCAAGACAGAAAATCATGAAAAATTTCATAGCCAAAGTACACAGTACACAGAATGAGTAATCAAGATGAAGGTTGGCCAAAAGGACTATAAGTAACTCTTAGAAAAGTGTCATGGGATCTTTAATGACCACTTTCAGAATCTCCATTTCTCAAAATCACTTACATGATTTACAATCTAAGCCCCTTTGAAGTCAACAGGATCTTAAATCAAACTCCTAAGCCATTAGGTACTTTTGAAAACTTTACCAAGCATCTTCAGCAGCATAGAACCTTTTTAGCACCATAGTAGGCAATGGTTCAATACAGACACAGAGGAAGAGTGCAAATTATTGAATCGAGTTACATTTGGATATGCATGTAGACTCACTAGATACAAAGTATGCCAACTAAATCATGGAATATGGTTATCTTTGTTATTTTAATTATTAAAAAGATACTCCAGCTCCAGCCAAGACTCAGCATATCCTCAAAGTTAGTTGAACTGGCACAGGCTAATCCAATCTCTATGAAAGTCAGTCTACTGTAAAAATCTAAAATCAGTGGGTTGCGCTAAAAATGGAACAAACTTGCTCTGCCTGAAAAGAATGATTCAGACTGTTTGTATTCTGGTTTATACTCAGATTTTAAAAGGAGAATGTCTATAAGGAATGCAAACAGTTCAGTAGCTACCATTTGGGAAATCTCACTAGAAAAAAAACAATTAACAGGTATAGACAATCAGAGACCATGGTAAAATTCCACCACCTTATTAAGCTTAGAAGTTCAAGGTATTTTCTTAATGTAAATGACCCTAAAAGAATTTGAATGCCAGGCAGTTTGACTCAAATTCCCAGAAGGTCATTGTGACGGTGAACATTTGTAAAGTAATATGTTCCCTTCCTCAAAGTCAAGAAGGGATAAAAGTCCCTACAGAAACAATGTAGGAAGGCAACACCTTGTATTACTCAATAATAAAGCCTTGATCCAATTAATAAGCAGTAGGTTGATGAGTTTCCAAACTAATTCTGTCAGTCCTTCTTCCCCAAGAGTTAGAGGATTATGATCTTAATCTTCAAAAGGAAAATTGTGAGAGTTTCAAGTAACTGAAAAGGATAAAAAGGCAGGGTTTGAAAAACTAAGATACATTCAATGGCAACCAAATTTTTTTTTTTTTAAAGAATGAAAAATCACTTAGGGTGTTATTTATTTTGTTGCTAAACTTTTCTATAATGCTCATCTCCACTGTGGTTGAGTACCTCAATGAACTTATCTTACAGTACCTAACAGATAAAGAAGTACTATTCCCATTTTACAAAGGGAAAAGAGACCGGAACAGGAGATGATTTGTGTTGGGTCACACAAGACAGCTCCTAAGCCCTGGTGGTCCAGGGCTTTCCCCACAAGATCATTCTTCCTCCACCATATATGCCCATGTTCCTCTGCCACTTTGTTGTTTCACCATATTTTCCTATTTGTGAGTGATTTGCTCCCCCTGTTGTTTGAAAGACAGACAGCTGAGGAAATTGACCTGCTATAGAGCTGAGGCAATGAGACCATACACAAAATACCATCATATGCTAAGTAAACACACTAAACAAGACACATTTTTGGTCTGTAGTCTATAAATTACTGTATTCGTAGGCCAAACTCAAAATATTACAGGTATAAGAATGATTTAAGTTAAGGGTGTACATAAGAGCATTTGAAAACATAAATGAAGACTATCATCAAGTCCTCTGTGGGCTTAATGTGCTTCAGTTTTGCAACTGCATTTGTTTTGGGTGCCCTCAGGAACTATCCAACCAATTACCTGACATATCATACAGCCTATTTTAAAAACACAGCAGTGTCTATAAAGTTTAGACCAGAAGACTGAATTTTCAATGTTCTTATCTTACACATTTAAATTCAAACCCTTACCATTATATTTTAATATCCTCTTGTGAGTACGTATAGCCACTACCTTAACAGGTCTTCTGTAAAAAAGCTACGATTAAAAGAAGCTATCTTAATTGTGGAGAAACTTAACTAGATATGTTAAAGTTTTCTGGACTGTTACTCAATGATAAAAGCAACACCCAACATAGCAAAACGCACCCAGCACAAGAGATACAAAACCCCTTGGATAAGGCCAATGTCACATTAGAAGGCAGCGAGGGAGAAGATGCCAGAGAGGAGAAGGATGAGCTAGATTCTTCACAGACCCTTGCCTGGAAAAATGAAAGTTGGCTGGGATCATCTGCCATAATTCTCTCTGAATACGAGAGTTGACAGTTTACCTGGTGTCCCACATCAAGATTTAGGCTAGGACTGCAGACTTCTTCCTGGCAGTACAGTGACTTTTGGCAAGTCAGAAAACAGAAAAAAAAGGTAGATGAGGTAATATTTGTTTTCTGGACAGAACATAAGTTGGTTCAATAAAAGATATTATCTTACCCCCTTTGTGTGTCTAATATCCTGGGACCAACACAGCTAAAACAACCCTGCATTAAAGTCAGAAATCACAACCTACAGCTCTCCTGTTTTCCCTAATGCTCTGAGAATCAGGAAGAACAAAATGCTCTGCATTCAGTGTTTAGACAAAGATTTTAATTTGGGACCTTGTCCAACTGCTCTATCAAGACCATCACAGGAGACAACAATGAATTAATGATTGGCTGCTACAGCACTGTGGCTCTGAACAGCTCCTTGTCCTCATCCTCCACCACAGTAGAGCCCAGAATAGTCAAGAGGAAGATTCAGATGGTAGTAAACACATCCAAGAGAAAGATGACCTGATGAAAAAAATAAATTCAGGAAATTCTTCCTGCATACTTCCCAAATGCATTTGATAATATTTAAGAAAAAACAAAAAATACTAGCTGTTTTAAAGTTATTCATTCCTCCATACCAATCCCTCCTGGCTCTCAGCATCACAAATCCCTAGTAAACAAGATTATGCACAGTGAAGCTTGACATCAACAACTCCCCCAAAAAGTAGTTCTTTAATAGTGATTCGTCTTTTAAAAAACCACACAAAGCTATTTTAGAAACCAGGAAAATACCGACAGGTTCCAAAGGGGTAGCCGTATTAGTCTAGCTCTGCAAAACAAACAGGAGTCCCGTGGAACTTTTAAAGACTAACAAATTCATTTATCGCATGAGCTTTTGTGGGAGAAAATCCCACTTCAAAGTGTCTGACGAAGTGGGATTTTCTCCCACGGAAGCTCATGCAATACAGGAAAATATCGTAAGCTTGCGACCAAAAAAAATGGCTGGCTGCTGGAGATGGCCCGTAGCTCAAGTTTCACTTTATATCTCATCGGCACTGTAATAATTTTTCTGCTCTTGAACAGTATTGGTGCTTTTTAAAAAAAAAAAAAAAAAAAAAAAAAAGCAACTGCATACAAACTTTATTCCTCATTGTTCTTTCTTTTCTGGGGGGGTGTAAAACAGATATTTTCTGGGTGGCTACACAGTTATTAGACCAGACACTTGGTTAACAGCTCTTCCTCCAGCGAGACACAGTCGCTGAGGGCAGAACACCAGCCTGGCTTGGCTGGCACAGAGGTGGATTGGGACTATCACTGGAGACCTTCTCCTTCTGCTGAAAAAGGATTTGCTGAGGGAAAGCGCCTTCAAGCAGCCATTAGCTGGAGAGACGGCAGCAGGGCCCATCCACCACACTGACCGGGCCTCCCAGCCAGCCCGCTTCCCCCGCCGCCGGACACTCACGCTCTCTGGAGCGGCTCCTCTGGGATAGCCGCCGGTCCCTGCTGGCTCTGAAAGGAGCGAAGGGAGTCGAAGGCCTTCATCAGCTTCTCCATGGTGGCCATGGCCGCTCAGCACGGCGCCCGGGAACCGGGTTCCCCCTTCTCCTCCGCACAGCGCCCGGCCGCCGCGAGCCTCTCCCCGCCGCAGCCCCCAAGATTCCCCGCTGGCCGCGCCGGGGTCCCCAACGGCCGCTCGCTACTGCAATGAATGGAGGCGACGCTGCGGGGGGCCTGGATCACTCCGACACCGCCTCGCCGCCATCTTGGAAAGCTCCCAGCATGCCGCGCTCGTTCGCTCCTCCCCGGCCCCGCCCGGCCGAGAGCAAAGTTCCCTGCGCAGCCAGGCAACCAACTGACCCCGTCGCCCCCGCGGGAGAAGGCTGGGAAACTAAAGAGGAACAGTCACACCCACCAATCGGAAAGGAGGAGTAGGACACGGGCTCCGCCCTCTGTCCAATCATCGCTGGCGGGGGCGGAGCCTATGGGGCAGTGCGGCGCCGTTCGGACTAACCCAAGCTTGGTTGAGGAATCACAAATTGGTCCCCGCTCTCTTCGCTCCACCCGCTCGCCGCTGCCCCGCCCAGTCCCTTCCAGGGCAGGCGGCGGCCGGGTCCTAGTGCCCCGCGGGTTCGCGTCCAGCTTTGGCCTCGTGGCTTCCGCCCGTGCGGGGGCGCTCGGACTTCGTTCCCTGCCGCACCGCATGGCCTGCGCCGTCCCCCTAGGGACCGTCTCTCGCTCCAGCCCCCGGATCTCGGCTGTGGGGATGCTCAGAAACACGTAGGAAGGAAGGAGCAGGGGGTGAAGTGAATGCACATTGAACCCCTGCCTGGACACTTCCCTGGGGCAGCGAAGTAGACTCCGGATGACCCCAAAGCCAGCTCAGACCAGGGCCAAGCGTTTCTGGCTCCCTAGGCCAACTATGATTTTGGCACCCGTTCGCCCCACGTGGTATGAGAGAGAACATATATAAAAAATTCTCTTCCATCTAATTTGGTGCCCCTAGTTGGCTGGGCCGTCCCTGGTGGGTGCATTTCTAAAACTTAGGCTGACCTAATCATGTTAGTCGGGGCTGTAAAAAATGTTGTGTCCTAAACACTATCATTAAGCCAACCTAACCCCCATTAGACACTATAGTCGCTCATCTGATTTAGTTAAATCGGGAGAACGCGCCCACAGGCAAGGCCGCAGGTACATACACATCACCAGCTCCCTCTGCGCTCCAGTGCAGTTATTTGGCTGGAGCATTGTAGAATAAACCTTTGCTATAGCACGGGAAGGGGGTTTGCCAGTAATGGGGTAAATCTAGGCCCAGGGATGTAATATTTAGGTCAAGGGAGTAACTCTTCCATTTAGCTAATGGTATCACTAGAAGAGTTTAAGCCAGCTTAACTACATCTCTAAGGGGTGTGAATTTTTGACACTCCTAAGCAAAACAGATAGAGTAAGCTACATTTTAAGAACAGACTGAGACAGAGGTAAGGGATAGCAGCATAAGTGGAAACACTGTGCTCCATCTAAAGCAGGGGTTGGGAGCACTCTTCTCATATGGACCATGCCAGCTGAGCTGAGAGATTGCCACAGAGAATGGAATAGCTGCTAGGGTGGAAATGCACCAACCAAAATGTAATAATTTCAGTCCTTTCTCTCCTCATGGGTTCAGGAGGTAGCTGGAGGAGCGGATCACGTTGTATGTAACACTTACAAAAACTGAGCAGTGAGATTGGGAGGCTCGTGACCTCTTTGACAGCAAAGGCAACCATTCTTTAAAGAAATAAAATCACATCTGAAAAGCAGTTTTTGACTTTGGAATGAACAGAGACTGGCAGTCACAAAATTGTGAGAATATACTCAGAAGTCTACAAGATTAAAAGATTTTATATATAATTTACACTCTACAAATTACATATGCCAAACACTACTGTACTATCAATACTCAGTATAGTTTTATAGAACAAATATATAAGTTTCCAGCAAGTGCACTTAATATAATTTGCTTCCCACATACTATTCCCTCTTGGTTGTTATTCTGCTGAAATGGAAAAAGCAAGTACATTTCACCATTTTTCCACTGTAATACTGTATACACTACAAAACAAAGTCATTTTCATAAGCTAAAAGGAAATCTTTTTTTTACAAGAACTCATGCTAAGCAATTGAAAAGAACTAGTAAGGCATTGCCCAACAGAATAATTTCATCTGAAGAAGGTCCTATTTTTCTTTTTCAACCCCATGTTCTGAGAGAGATGCAGGTTAGATAAACTAGCTCTATATTACGCATGGGCTTTACTGTTGTATTTAATGCCAACATGATGTTTTGTATTCATATAGATCTACTATTTACTAACTAACTAACTAACAAACACGGCTACCCCTTTGGAATTTTATTTACTTCTGTATCATTCATCCTTGTACATATTCAGCCTCAGATAATTAAAATCGTCTGCCTATATCTTTAGCCTTTCTGAAGCTAAAAACTACTCTGATTTACCTCATGGCACCACTTCTCTACATCCTATAATTTTCCATGTCAAGATTACTTTTTTTTTTTCTGTGCAAAATTCAGGAATATTAAATTTACGGCCTACTGGTGTGAAGCAGGGTTTTAAGTCAGTACTTCTGTCAACACACATCTAATTTGGGGACGGGGAGGAAATGAAATCAGCACATAAGTCTTCCATATAGTTACAGCTGCTAGCTTTTACATAACTGGTTGCTTGAACATGTTAAACTGAAATCCTCTTATAATGCAAATTTAAGTAGGTAGAAAAAATAAGGGAAAATTGATCAGCGTAACACCGGTCTGCAACAAAATGTATGCTGCTTTTTGGAAAACTAGAAAGGGAATAGAAGTAAATAATTTAACACGGAACTAAATGCAAAGTAAAAGCCACTACTCTTTATACTCTATGTCTGTTTACATCATGTTTATACTTTTATTTAGCACTTACTGTCCCAGCTGCTGAAGTTCATCCAATGGAACCCTAAATGGCTAATATAAGCTCCACCCACTAAGAGAAGACACTTTTAAATAGATTTTCACTCAACACAAGTTAAGCTTGTCATCTTCTCTGTGAAAGATCCTTAACACAAGATTGAAGAGTCTGCAGCGAGTATTTCTAGAATTATAACTGAAATTAGGGATAAAGTTTTCTTATTTTGTCCAGTCCATTCTTGACTATTTAACTTCTTTTAATTATAAAGCCAGATTTTCAGAAGTGCAGATCATTTTAGAAAGGAATTTGTGCTCATTTACTGCATTTGCACACTGAATTATGGTACACCGTATATGCAAGTGACCAGTTAGACTTCTGACTGCCATTTGAGTACTCAGCTACTATAACTACATCCCCAAAAAAGGTTAAACACTGAACTAGGAACGTTATTAGAATTACATTAGAAGACACTAAAATAGCAAAAAAATTATTAGGTCAAAATAAGAAAATGCAAAAAGAAATTTCAAATGTGGAAAACAAGGGGCAGTGGCAGATACTTAGATCAAGAAACCACAAAGTGGAAATTATGCATCGGGTGAACATTTCCTGTACTGTTGTTTCCCTTTACTCTCCCTCTTTACATACAATTTTCACTAAATCTTGCTTTAATCTACTCTGTACAGGATAACTTTTAAATCTGACCCAGCACCGTTGAAGCCAATGGGGTAGAAGGACCCTGTGCTAGTCTGATTTAAGTTTGATGTTCTGAAATGTAAACTTTGAGGAAGATTTTTGTAAGTACATTCTGATAACTCAAAGACTTTAAGGTAGAAGAGACCAATATAATCATCTTGATCTGCACAACACAGGCCACAGAACCTCTCCACCCACTCCTGTAATAGGCCCATAGACTATGACTGTGTTATTGAAGTCCTCAAATTATGGTTTAAAGACTTCAAGGTACAGAGAATCCACCAGCAAGTGAGCAATGCCCCATGCTACAGAAGAAGGTGAAAAAACCCTAGAGCCTTTGCCAATCAGCCCTGGGGGAAAACTCCTTCCCAGCCTCAAGTATGGTGATCAGTTAAATTCTGAGCATGTGGACAAGACTCACCGGCCAGAAACAATTCTCTGTAGTAACTTGGACCCCATCCATCTAACATCCCATTGCAGGCCACTGACATAACTACCCCCAGCAGTCAAAGATCAATTAAGAGCTAAATTATGCTGTCCCATCCTACAAACAAGGCTGCCTCATCCTCCTCCATAAATGTATCAAACTCAGTTTTAAAGCCAGCTTGATTTTTTGCCCCAACTGCACTTCTTGGAAGGTTATCCTAGTTCATTCTGATACTATATAAACTAAAACAAACAAGGAGTCTTGTGGCACTTAAAGAATAACAAATGTATTTATCACATGAGCTTTCGTGGGAGAAAATCCCACCTCGTTAGATGCTTGAAGATGGAGAACTTACAGAATGGGAGGAAAATAAATGCAGGGAAATGTAAATCATAGGATCAGGGCAGACTGTCACAGCAAATCAAAGCTGTTTTTAGATTCAAACAGTGGGGAATAGCATATTAGAGGGAGGGGAGGCAAAAATCACCTATTGTAACAAGAAAACCAATCAAAATCCCTATTTAACCCTAAGGCAACGGTGTCAAATCTGTATATGAATTCCAACTCTATAGTTTCTCTTTGAAAGCTTTGATTTGTAATCAATTTGCTTAAGTACAGCAATTAACATTCTCAGTGGAGTGAGCAGGGAGACTAAAGTGTTCCCTTATTGGTTTTTAAATGCTATTTCTGATGTCAGATTTGTGTCCATTTATTCTTTTGCACAGAGATGGTCCTGTTTGTCCAGTGTATAAGGCAGAGGAGCACTGCTGGGAAATGATGACATAAATCACATTGATGGATGAGCAGGTGAATGAGCCCTTGATGGAGTAGCTGGTTTGATTAGCTCCTATGATGGTGTAATTTATGCAGATATGTTGGCAACATGGTTGTTGCTGGAATATGTTCCTGCCTGAATGTTTCTGTTGGTTTGGCCTGTAGTAGCTGGTGAGCATCTGCTTAAGGGTGGGGGGTTGTCTGTAAGCAAGCAGAGGTCTGCCTCCCAAGGCTTCCGAGAGTGAGGCTGACCAAACAACAGACTTCCTGTTTAACATGTGCCACAGAACTTCCCCAAAATAATTCCTAGAGTCCAGCTTTCAGAAAATATCCAGTCTTGACTTAAATAGTGCCAGTAATGGAGAATCCAGCACGACCATGGGTAAATTGTTCCAGTGCCTTATTTCCAGTATGATTTTGTCTAGCTTAAACTTCTGGCCATTGAATCATGTTATGCCTTTCTCAGCTAGACTGAAGAGAGTTATTAAATATTTTTCCCCATGTAGATAGATACTGTACTTATAAATTGTAGTTAAATCAACCTTTAACCTTGTATTTCTTAAACTAAATAGACCAAGCTCTTTGGTCTATTTTAAGGCATGTTTTCTAATCCTTTAATCATTCTCATGGTTCTTCTCTGAAGTTTGTTATGACAGTATTGAATGAAGAAATCTCACTTTACTCTTGTCAATTAAGTATTCAACAACTAATCACTCTGACAGGATTAGTTTTAGTTTGCTGTATTTGACTAAAACAAATATTGTATGATGATGGAAACATTACTGTGTGATTTGCAGCAGTTATGACATTCATAAAATACTAGTTTCTGTATAAAGTTGTATGTATCCTTAAAACTGAATTGTGTTTATTCAAGAATTAAAGAAAAAAGGTTCTAAATCATGCCAAAATCTTCAGCTTTTCCTTCAAAGAAAAAGATAACTTCCCTAGTATTCCTTTAACATAATTCCAAGATATATACACAGCAATTCATTTCCAGAACATACGGGTGATTGTGAATTTTGTATCTAGTAAATTTTGTTTGACTGGAATATAGTACATGCTATGTAATGATCACATATAATGATCTGTTGTTTGGTCTGTAGTTGCTTGTGAGTATCTGTTTAAGGCTGGGGGCTGTCGGTAGGTGAGGAGAGGTCTGTCTCCCAACATCTATTCTGATTTGCTGTTACAGCCTAACCTGATCCTGTGTCATACATTTTCCTGCATTTAATTTCCTCCCATTCTGTAAGTTCCCCATTTTCAAAGCGTCTGATGAAGTGGAATTTTCTCCCACGAAAACTCATGCAATAAATAAATTTGTTAGTCTCTAAAAGTGTCACAGGACTCCTTGTTTGTTTGGCTGACCTAGACTAACACGGCTACACCTTTGGAACTTATTTGAAATGTGTAAGACTGCTAGAGACAAAAATAAATGACAATTAACACTTAAGCAGGTATGCAACTTCACTCACAGGACTATTCCCATTGAATCTGATGAAACTATCCATCTGCTTAAAAGTTAAGCATATAAAGAAGTGTGTGTAGCATCAGCTGGTAAAGCTATATTTTCATGGGGAAAAAAGTTCTCAAAGGGAGGTTTACAAATGAAGGTGTGATTTTAGCACAGGTAGGTGTCCCTGTGTTATATTTGATCTAGCTAGCACAGCAAAGATGTAATGGCACAGATTTTTGCACAGGCTAGCAACCCAAGTACATACACAGGATCACTGGCAAGCTTGTACTGGGGTGGCTAGCCCACACTGAATTATGTGCCATCATGTTTTCACTACTATTACCTGCACTAAGTAATTTAAAGGTAGTGCAGGTAGGCACTAGAATCGCACATTACTTTGCAGTTTAGGCATACCCACGGGGGCATAAAATCCATCCATTCAGATCAAAATTGCATAACTTTTTTGTTTTAAAAAAAATTTCCACTTTCAATAAATTGACAAAATTATTGTTAAAGTTTTTGTACATGGGCCAAGACTTTCAAAGTTAGACTACTATGCCCATATTTTCGAGATCACAACTAATTTAGGAGCATTTGCCCCAGGGACTTTCAGCTATTAACCAGAAGTTCTCAAACTGGGGGTTGCAAGGTTATTATGGGAAAGGTGTGAGCTGTCAGCCTGTGCAGGCTGATAAGAGGGGCAATGGTATGGGGGGGAGGGGTACCACAGCATAAAGTAATTTCAAGGGGGTTCCAGCAAAAAAAGTTTGAGAATCTCTTATGTACCCTGCTGGAGGAATGAATCCTGCTTGAAACATTTTAGCTTTCTAGAACTGTAGAAGTTCCATCTTTTGGAAGGTGGCTGCAAATATGGCAAGGGCTATTGGCTTATCAGTTTTGTGTTTGAGCATGCAGTGTTATCACTGTAAGGATGTTCATGAAGACCATGGTTCATTAAAAAAAAATCCAAATGAGTATTTTAAATGTGAAACTTCTCAATAAAAAAGTCTTATGTAAAATCTGAAATTCTACCAACAATTTGAAACTAAACAAATATATGACATTACTTTCTTCCCAATCTGACATTTTAAATTGCTGGGCAATTGTAAACATGCAAATGAAATAGGTAAATAAAATATCATTTTAATTAAAGTAGATTTAAATAAAAATTGATTTTAAAATAATTATTTTATCCACACTGGTTTCCATGGAATACTCATCAAATAGACCAAAACATGAGACCACAGGACATATGAGCTGGCAGTGTTTTGCTTTTATTTCAGGAATAAAAAATTATTCATAGAACGTAAAGCTGCTGATACAAGAACACTTTAGGTGATTGGAAGACACTTTTATAACTTATGCTGCTCACATTTAGTAATAGAGTGATTATACTTTGAACAACAATTCTGTGTATGGGCATCATTATACAAAAAAGAAAGTAGAGCTACCTACATATACTCAAAACTCAGTAAGTTAGCCCATATGGAGAATACAATAAATATGGATGTTGTATAGACATTCATAAGAGAGAACATTACTATCAAAAAGCATCTGGGTTCATTCAAGTCAGACAGAACCAAAATTTAGTCCTTGCTGCTTCCACTAATGTATTAGAAGTAATTGTGCTGATTAACTTTCTTTTGTTACACAATTAACCAATCTAATTTTTCTGGAAACAGAAACAAAATAGAGCTTTTGATACAGTTGCTCACTTTAATATTAATGTTCATGTTACAAAACTAAAAGAAAGCTCTCATGTCTTTATTGACAGGTTTCCAGAATCTTGTAAACAGTTTTTTTCTTTATTTCATTAGTTACAATGAGAAAGTTTTCTATACATGTGAAGTTGGATGCAGCATTTGTAATGCACTTACAACAAATATCACAGACATGGCATTGGAACTGATTACAGTTTAATTAGTTACACCCTTTAAGAATCACTTCAAATATGTGTAACTTTCTGGAAAGTCTATGACTGGTTTCTCAAATTAACTTTTCTACAGAAACTAAAGCAATTTTCATTCATATATGGGAACAGATCTAAGCTTAAAACTGGCTTGAGGAAAATATGCAGCATTCACCAACAGCTACTACGCTATGTTACCTGAGATACCACAATTATTATTTCATATAATGTGGTGCAGTAATTTTAAGTGCTGACTTTTTAAATGGAGATTTTAGAAAGGTATTATGAACACAGACATATAATACTATCTCTTAGTACAACTAAGAGCGAGAACACTTTACAGAAACAAAAACAACGTGGGACATAAGACTCAATTTTTTTGGTCACAGTACTGAAAAAAATGAAAACTTTTGAATTAATAGCATATTTCAGAGCTTTGCAAATATGAGCTAAATATGTATATTTACATACAGAGATTAAGAAACTAAAGAACATACAGGGACAAACACTAGAGAACACGAAACAAAGGCAAAGGGGACTGATTATGTTCTCATACTGATATAACTTCACTGAAACAAAATTACATCAATAGACGAGCTCAATCAAGCCCAGTATTTCTGACTCGTAGTTTGCCATTATTAAAGCCTTAGTAATAGAGGTTTTGAATCTGATTTCATGTGTACCCGTTTTACATGGAAGTAGCTGCATTGACTACAATGGAGTTACTTCTAATCCACAGCAGTGTAAGATTGGAATTTACTGTGAAGATGTACAAAGCTAAAGCTAAGGGGTTCTCAAACTTTTTTTGGCTGGGACCCTTGTTGAAAATATGTCAGGCTGTGATGACCCTCCCCCAAAGTAATGACCTCCTCCCCATGCCATGCAACCCTTGCCATTGTGCATGAGAGTTCGCAGCTCACGACCCTCCCCCTGCCCCCCAATAATCTCACAACCCCCTGAGAGGTCATCAGTCCCAGTCTGAGAACCCCTTTTAAAGGGTCATGCAATATTCCTATCAACGAATAGAACTCTTCAGTCCTTCCCTTTTATTTGTGATGAAGTTATACGTATTTCATGAGCTGTGAATGAAGGCAAAGTTCAGACCAAAGATTTCTAATTTATCACATCATCGGTATTCTGCCTTCAGAGCTTTCCAAAATTTATTTCCAAGAAGTGTTAAACAAAAGAACCAATAAGAACATTCATCAATATTACCTACCTCATGATAACAGGAAGATCAAAATATCAACGTACCATATACAAATGGATTACATTTCTACTTCTGGTCTGTGACTTTCTAATTCATGAATGGAATCACATTAGGCAATACTTGTTCACTAGCATTTGGTCGTGTTTTGACAGTTTTAGTTTACTGATTCCTTATATAAAGCGCTGAGGCTAGTGCTCTGCAATGGGAAATGATACAAAAAAAAGTCAGACTGATTACTAAATAAGAGGCAAAAAAGACAAATTCACATCTTAAATTCACTGAGACCTGATTTAGGCCTAAACTTAGCCACACGCATGCACATTTAACTTTACTGCTTTGAGCAGTCCCACTGGGACAACTCAGAGTAATGAAGCTAAGCATATGCATAAGGGTTTGTAGAACCAGGAAGATGGGCAGGCAAGAGACTCTAATGCTGCCTCTGGCACAAATTGTGTGTGTCCCCGAAGGCAAAAGGGACAGCAGCAATGTACTACCTAGATGGTACTGGATTTCCTTCCATCTCTACCTCCCTCAGCACATTAATTTTTAAATTTGGCAACTCAAAATTTCTTAGTGAAATTGATTCAACTGTTCATTATTATATCCACTTATAGTCAACCCAAAGTCTCAGAACTCATGGATATAATGTTAAAAACCTATGACTCCCTCATGCAGCCTTCATTGTAGGCCAAATTAACTAGTACAATCGAAATATTGTACGCCACTTGGGTGATGCACAGCAGCTGTTAATCTAATTTAAGTAGCCAGTTATACCAGATTTTCAGCTGCTTTGTATTGCTTGAATGGCACCAGTGAATATGGCCCTCTAAAAATATATTTTAAAATGTGCATTGCAAACAATGAGTGCAATAATGCACAAGTTAAACAAATTTAATGAATGCATAAGTAAATTTAATTTACTGCTTAAGTAAATGAAAGGTGTGCATTTGGAAGGCTATAAAATTTTGACAGTTCCTCTGCCAAGGGAGAGTAGTCTTTGGGGCAAAGGAAAAAAAAGATGCTACTTCTCACGTCAGATCAAATGAGATGCAGCATATTTCACTGACAAGTTTTACAGTGTTAGACCGTAACACTTTTACAGTATATGGCATGCATATTTTAGAGATGTTTACACATTAGTGATTTGCTGAAGGTCAAATGCTAACACAGCTAGGAACAAAACCCAGGAATCTTGAAAACTAGACCTTTGTCCAAAACATTAGATTTGAGATAACACTCCCATTTATAAAAACAACAGGCTTTTGTTTGTAAGGAACACCCCTTTCCCACTGGGCCTAAAATCTCCACAAGCGGCAAAGGTTGAAAAAATTATGATTAAAAACATTTTCCTTGTTTGCCCATACATGAACAATATCTCCTTTTCTGAGCAGGTTTACAGAAGGATTGTGTTGGTCCATATGAAGAACTGAGAATGAACACATCAGTGGGTGAGAGTGCAGCAGGAAGAGGTTATAACATTTTGAAAGGCTGCTTTTAAACATGGCCTCTCTCTGAGGGAGGCCAAAGACTGGCCAGGGCGTGCTCCCAGCAAATTGGTGTCATGAACTGTCAGTCTGAGTAAGGAGTTGCAGCTTTTTTTTTTTCCTTGTTTGGTGGAACTGAGGGAACAGAAGCAGGGCTCAGGTTACAATTTCCCTAATTTTGAACCTTTGCTAATAGATGCTTTTTCTGCTGGACAGCATGAGCACAGGTTTCACACTTAATACAGAAGGCTTGTGACAGAGTTCTGGGCAATAGCAGCCAAGCCAGGGCTCTGATCGCTGCAATTCCCATTAGTTGCAACAGAGCGTGCCTGACAGTGGGAACTACGCCCACTTGATAGACTGGGATCAGCTGGAAGTGGTCAAAAGGTTAATTTACTCATTAGTCCAAAGGGTACAAAAGGCACAGGAAGAGACAGTGCTCCTCCTTCCCTGAGGAGCTGAGGGCTCTTTGTTATCCTTGGGATAAGGATGCATAATCTGTAAAGGTGGTGGAAAAGAACACTGAAAACAAAGCGCATGAAGTATTTTACCAGATGAAGGTCTCCGAGCCATTTCTGGGTTACACAGCAGTAGGAGTGAGTCTGTCCTGTTCCAAGGTTAAATTAATTCCTTCTACAACTACTGAGCTGACATAGAACTGAAACCAGAAAGGACCATTGTGATCATCTATTTTATAATTGCACCAAGGATGAATGTTACACTATCTTTTGCAGCTTTGGGATACAGGAATATTGCCTTGTTCTCTGAACTTTGGGGAGTAATGTCAAGCTATTGAAAAGGACTGATATCACTTGCTATTTACTGTGAATTAGTGATAGAAAGTCACTGTTGTCCTTTCTGCAACTCTTTCAGTTCTCCAACATTTTTAGCACTTATTTCCTTAGCTGCTGTGTTGTGTTACAGAACTAAAGCTTTCTGTTTAGATCAGATAGAGCCATGGTATTAAAGAACTTGATTTCCTAATTAAAGTATTGTCTTCGAACACGTGGCAAATATAAATAGCAGCTTCTTTAATTTCTTAAAGCCGATACCTGTAGTCTAACCATTAAAACAGCTCAGGCTGTCCCTGATATTATTGCCCAAATTGTTATAAACAGATATTAAGTCCAGGCTGTCTCTCCATATGTCCATTGTTGTTGATGTTACCTTTGTATCACTACACTAAACTTGAAGTTTTATCATAAATTTTATATTAATCAAATTAGAGAAGAACTATCACTGTTCTTTATCAGGTAAATGCCCCCAAACTCTCCAGTGGTTATACCCCTAGCCTCTCTGTTTCCTTCTGCTTCTACATGCTACATCCCAGCTCATACTCCCTCTCCATCTGTGTCCACCCATGCATCCAACCTCACATCACCTGGTTCCTGTCCCCCTACTCCTCTGTTCCCACAAGCCGCTGGTTCCTGCAATCCTGTCGTACTTCTTCTTGGCCCCATTGCCGACTTCTGTGTATTCCAATGTGGCCACTTTCCCCTCCTCCGTACTACCTGGGTGTCAGCATTTGGAATATAAAGAGCACAGGAGAAAGTCTCTTTGACCTCAGTTCATAGGACTGTGCCTGTAGGACACAACTAACAGAAGCAGCATTTGTGGGCAAAGTCCTATTCTCAGCTTTGTGCGGAAGTATGCTCAGTTGCTCTGTGCAGATGGCATACAGGCAGTTGTCACACAGGAGTTGTGAGTGGAATGGAGCATGCGCTCAGATGGACTCTTCAGATAATTTAGCTGCCAAGCAAGCCTCTAAACAAGCAAAAACTTCAATTTTTCAAAGGCTTATAACTTGGTCAAATTTGGGCAAGCATTTCTGGGAATGGCAAAGGTACATCCCTAACCCTGGAGTCAACTCTCCTGGTCAAATTTCAAGTTCCTGATCCAAAATATGGAAGCACTACAGCTTCTCAAATGAAATAGTTCTAAATATATTTTTAACATGGGCAAAACATATTGTCTGGACTTTAATATGATCCTGGAAACACCTGAAGAATTTTAGTAGCTAGGCAGGCAGGCACCTGGGATCGATAGCTTCAGCCAAGAAGGGTAAAGTTTGGCAAAGTTATAAGCAACAAAAAATTAAGTTTATAATGGAAAGTGTTGAGCAAGCAAGTACCAGCTGCTCCACTTTTAATAAGGAATATCTGCAGGGCTTTGTTATTAGGGAATTACTCTTCTTTGTTGTGTTTAAGAGTTTGTTCAAAAAGACTCTAATATTAGTTGCTTATGCCAGCATTTTATTCTTACTCACTATTGATCTCTGTCAATGCTGTACCCAAAATGTAAAAACTACAACAGCGATAAGCAAGGAAGTATTGTGTGGTAGATTATATCATGCCACTTTCGTGATTTCAACTTATCAACCCATGCTATAAATGAGAATCTATAGCACAGAGTTGCTAACAATCTCGGAGGGGAAATCCACAGCGGTAAGGACAAGTTCCAAGGAGTAGCTGTCTCAGTGTAGTTTAGCAAAAAAGAATCTTGTGGCACTTTTAAAGACTAACAAATTTATTTATCACATGATCTTTCATCGGAGAAAACCCCTCGGAGAAGACGCTTCTTCAAACATCTGACGAAGTGGGATTTACTCTCACTAAACCTCATGTCATAAATAAATTTGTTAGTCTTTAAAAGTGCCACAAGACTCCTTGCTTGTTTCAGTGGTAGGGAAACTCTGTTAGCAATAAGCATGAAGTATTCAAACCCAGTCCAGTTGTATAGCTGGCACAGTTCTGATTCCAGTGTAGACAATAGCCCTACTCAGATAAGTGGTAGTGAGAGTGGGGAGAGAGAAAGCTACGGACCAAAAGCATAAATTGCCACTTCTAAAAAATCTGGAATTCCTTTCAACTCCTGCCTCAAATATATAAATAGAAAGGGAAAAGTTCCAAAAAAGCTACAGAGAAAACATTTATCTTAATGGTAAGTGGTAGGAAAGCTATTACTGTCTCCTGATATCAATACTTGCAGCAGGGGCATAGCCAAGAGTGATTTTCTGGCAGTGCCTGTGATTGACTTGGGTGCACCTGGCCCAGAAGCAGGAAGTTTGGGAAGCGATGGGCAGAGAAACCAAGCTGCCAGATGCTCCAGTTACCGTGGCAACTGGATGCTGAACAGTTTAGTGATTTCTTGGCCAGATGCTACCTGAACTTCCTGCTTCTAGTCATCTGGCCAAAAGCTGCCTGGTAAACTTAACCAGAGCATCAGTAGCAAAAGCAACACACTGGGGTGGGACAACAGAGTCTTGTGGCACTTTTAAAGACTAACAGATTTGTGGAAATCCATCAACTTCATGAAACAACTTGCACAGATCCAGACAAATCTGTTAGTCTTTAAAAGTGCCACAAGACTCTGTTGTCTTTCTACAATAGACTAACACGGCTACCCCTTTGGAATTTGACGACACTGGGGTGGGGCGGCCTGCTTTCAAAATTGGTGCTCTATGGTCCACCAAGCTCAGCCGCAGCCACACCCTAACTAGCAGAAATTAAGTTTGTTGAGAGAACAAGGCAACACGTACTACACACAATATACAAAACAAGAACTTAAGACAATGAAATAGAGTCTTTAAATCCAAACCTGTATAAAGTATTTCCCAAAAACTGCTCACAATGCACTGAACTCATTTCTTCTTATCCTAGCCATTTCATTTGAAATGACTTGGGAACTACATTAGAGCGCAAGCTGACGGCAAACAGTAACGAAGTGCTATTAACACCAGAAATATTAAGCTAATCAGTATAACAGGTCTACTGTTGAGAACAACCCTAAATAACATTCTGAGGAATAAGAACATAGTGCCTTTGAGCAGAGTTGCTAAGAACAACAACAAAAACCCCCAAAGCCAAGTAACTTCCATACCACAGATAGCACAAACTTCTGTACTTTAAAACCCTTAAGTATTTCCAAACTCATTCCAGGTAAAATACATAATCTAGCCCACATACACGCCTACACTTCAGTGGTAGTCATGGCTTTTGTACAATAAAGATTTAGTGAAAATATACATCTTAACACAAAACTAAATACAAATATACAATATCTGTAAGCCCATACATAATATTTTTAAATTTATATACATTTTACAGAGATTAAAAACCTTCAGAGTTCATTCATCCCTTTTGGGGGGGGGCGCTATTATTCAACGATTTAGAGTCTAGAGGACTCCTCTTCATCATCAATGTAACCAGATGTAAAACAGACCTGAGAAAAAAGACAGGAGAAAATGGTTGCATTTAGCTAATTAAATAGCACAGCGTTTATTTATTTAATTTATTTATTTAATGGTTTGTTTGAGGTCCTTCAGTTGGCTGTGAAAACTATTTATAAATCTTGTCTTCCATCATTGACTTTACAAGGAAAGAATGAAAGTAAGGTTAGATGAAGTGAAAAAAGATCTGAACTTTGGTTTGAGTATGTCTGCTGCCTCCTTTTGATATCCACAAAGCTACTTACTTTGTAGAAAAATTATATGGATATAATTTTTCTACTAAGTAAGTAGCTATGTAATGGAAGATTTATAAATAGTATTTCACAGCCAATTGAAGGACCTCAAACCAGAAAATATTTGCAAAGATGCTTCATGGATACAAAGCCCAGTTTTTGACAACAGCTTAGGCAAAATTAAAATATGATCAGAAAAGCAAACTGCGGCCAGAAGACCAACATTTTCATTGCAGTCATGCTAGTCAAGGAACTATTGGTACATTTTCCAAATATCTTCCAATCACCAGATAGGATAGCACAGTGCCTGCAGAAGCTGACAACAGTATTTTGTTATCTAGTTTCCTGTACATCAGCTGAGATAACTGTAGTGGGAGATTCAGTAATAAACATATTATTTGTATAAATTAACCTACATATTTTTACTCTATGTTTCAAGGCCGTAGGGATTAAAACACTTCTTGTGTTATATTTTTTATGAATAGCTGAACATCCACAGTCAATGCAAACAGTTTTAAATCAAAATAATCCAGATATCTACATTGAGGGAAGACTAGACATCTAGCTCCTAATAACTTGAATATGAATCAAGCATAGGCATCCAAAGACGACTAGATCCCTGAATAAAGTATAGGTTCATAACACATCATTCCTATGTTATAAACAATCAAGCAACTTTTTTACAGGTACAAATCAAATATATTAAAAGTGGTACTCTGCTATTTAAAGAGTCTTTTTTATTGTAAACAAAAGGTCAGTTAACACCAACATTCAGATGCCCATTTGTTGACAAAAATGTTCTATGTGCTATTATAATGCACACTTTTATTAGGTATGTTTCATGATTTGTTCCTAGCAATTTAAAATAATTAAATCTCTATTGAAAGGCAATGTTATTTCTATGGTTCTTTACTAGAATGTGCTCATGCTTCTCAAAACAATTCCATTCAGAATTTGTATCTGCAGAGCAAACAGAATGGCATGTGCAAGTCTCCATGTGGAACACACTAACAAAAACATCGTATTTCTCTCACATCAATATGTAAGCAGGCTATATTAAGACAAACTATGTTTCTCGTATTTTTTTTTTATGAGAAACATTTTCGGGAGCAATTTCTAAAGACAGCTCAATTTTAAGATATATTAAATATTAGGTCTTAGAAGTGGAGACCATTTGTTCTATGGGAAACCCATGTACATCTACACCTTCTCCCACACCATGATAATTTATCAGCTCAGTCTATGTGAGCTCACAATCACCACACACCCTTAAAACATTCTGATATTTGTCTTCCAACACTTCTTTTTAGGAGTCACTGTTCATTCAGTGATCAAATCAGACATCTACATTTAGTAAATCGACTATTACAATGAATTGTTTTTCTATTGTAAGCCTTTTTTAATAAATAAGGAGACTGTCATTTGATAAACATTTTAAATTAATTTAAAAAGCAAAGGCAAAAGAGTATTAAATATTTGTCTTGTATAACAAAAAAGGAATAAAATAAATAAAAGCATGGGCAGTACTCTTACCCCTCTGCTGAAGAGTCTGTGAAAGAAGCCTTTCTTTGGTGTAGGAGCATCTTTGCTCATATTGAGGTCTGGGGACAAGGTGCTATCAGTTTCATATCTATTGATATCTTGAAAGCATTCTGTTTCAATCATCTACATGGAAAGATGAGATACAAATAAAAAGCTCAGCCATATAAAGACCAAGTTTAATGTGGCTTATGGGCTAAATGGCAAGCTGCCAGCATAGCATCTGGGTTTTTTGTTGAACCCTAACCCAGGGCCACACAGGAAGACACAAAAGTAGCTTTAACCACCCTTGGGCAACTCAAAACCTAAAAAGGTATTTTATTTTTACAGATCGCTAACCTCAGCTCCCAAAAGCCATCTCCGCTGCCAAGGATTTATAGGACACAGCTGCATCCCCAGCCACACCCTTTCTACTGCACAGACAGATCACTAGACTTATAGCTGCTTTCTAACAGTGATCAGGCAAAAAGCAGCCATACAATGGCCATAAATCTGATCCCTTATGTAAAGAAACTAAGGCCAGCTTTCTTAAATTCTTGCTTGAACCATAACAAAATCACTCACATAAGTGAGTCCCGTTCTCAGAACTTTTATCAGCTCTGCTGTGAAATGGCAATGAACTAGAAGTCTGGACTGTCATGAAAATCAATAATGTACATTACTCACATCTCTTCTCCCCACCACCCACCCCACACTTTGCTGCTGGATTTAATCCAGGCCAGACACTGAAACACGCATATCTGCTCCTCCCCTCTTCCGTTGTAGGGCAGCCTAACCTGGAGTAGGTGAAGCTTGGTACACAAATCTCCTTATTTACAATAAATGCAGGGTGCCCACCACATTGGTAGGGGGAATAAATGCTACACATGGTCCTAAATGAGTTCATTCTTTAGTCAGTTTGGAATATTTTATTTAGGAGGCTCTATCAAGTAACATTTAATTTAAGTAATAATTGCTTTTTCTGAAAACTTAAAGAAAGGACCACACACAGAGTTTTTCACTGTGGTTGGTTCCTGGCTGCCCTCAATATGAATACACAGGTATGATCCATTAAGAACACAAACTATGACTAAAATTGAAAGTCAATTTATTTTTTGGTACTTTAAATGGCACTTTTCAGGTCCCACTTTTTTGAATGTTGTTATAAATCTTTCAGAGACAAGGCAAATATCAAGAAGTGCGTTTGCTGTAGCGGATGCTACTGTTTTCTGAGCGGCAGCCACTAAAGCATAGGATAATTCAGCTTCCGTCTGTTCAATTTTACACAGGTTAAGTGTGGGACTTGGGCTGTGAAATCGTTAAGGGCGCTGTTAGTTGGGAACATTTTGGAGTAAATGCCTAAAGCAAAAGGGTGGTTTCATCACAAAGCCTTCTTAAGGAAGTTATTCATTACTGTTACACAATAATACACAGAACAGTACTTGTTTAAAGTACAGTACCTCATTTTGCCAAGGGATTGAGACACAACCTGTAACAAATTTGGAGTAGAAGTCATCATCTGTAGTATCCAGGTTCACTCCTTTTACTGTGGAGAACTGCTCTATATCCAAGACATCCTTACAATACACGGCACGTGGCTGTAATGTGAAATGATTTTTCATTAAGTTCATTTTTATTTTCAGAGAAAATGGACAATTTAAAAAAAAACATTTTAGGTTCACATTGTTGCTATTCACAATTTATTGACCTGACTTTTACCACTAACCCCCTAGACTAGTACTGCTTAACCAATGGTGTGAGACCTGAAGAGGGTCACAAAAGGACACCCGGTGGGTGACGTGCAACTGAGAGCGGCAAAATTCATGAACTCTAGAACTCAGAGGGAGCTCTGACAGAAAATGGACATAGCAGCTTGCTCCCTCTCACCTTCTGAGGATGCTGCAGTTGAGTCCTGCTCTGCGCCCTCCCAATCCCAGGACAGTTTCTCAGTGCCCAACCTTCCTTTGTTCAGGGCAAGTAAAGGAGTGATTTAAAGAGCGGGAGAGCTGTCACGGGATGCACGTCCATGCACCCCTAGGGCATGATCTATGTAACTTTTCTGTTCAGTTTTGCAATGTAATTGTGTGATTTGATGCCAAATATGCCATACCAGGTTCCTCTGTGAAGGCTTATAACATATTCTGTATAATTACCATGTTGCCATGTTTCCTACAGCAACAAGCATGTGCAGATGTGAAGCACGTTACAGACCACCATTGCTACATCCCAGAGGGGGGAGAGTTCCAGGACAAAAGCAATGTCAATTGATCTGCCTAGCTCATGTGAGACAAAGGGACTCACCCAGCAGCACAGAGGGAGAGGCACTGTCGGGAGTTTGAGAAAAATGACACAGACCGTTTGTGGGAGAAGTGGCAGACTTTTGCCTGGAAGACTCCATCTTACAACTTTCTCCAACCTCAAGCAAGATCTGGGTCCGGCCTTGTAATAGTATGGTAAAACACCGAACAGCCAAACACCTTGCGTATAATCTTGGACTACAAGGTCAGTTTAGGTAAAGATATTAGATTAGTATGTGGTTTACACCTTTTATTTGATAGTGGTTGCTCCTGACTCGTTTATATTATGATTCCGCATTGATTTGCTATATTCTCTCTTGAAATTGTACTCTGATCAATAAACTAGTACTTGTTTTATCTAAAGCTGTGTGTTCTTTAGAGGGTGTGAATGCAGAAGGCTGGGCATGATCCATTTCAGTCTTAAATGGATGGACTCAAGACCAGGGTGATTGGGACTGGGTCCCAGTCCCTGTAGGACAGTGGCTCCCATAGTGGTAGGGGTGCACCCACACCGCCTGGGACTGATTACACGCTGTAAGCTAGTATAGGCTGACTCAGGAGTGAGTGGTCACCTGGTGAGGCAGGGTAAATCAGGGATTGGGAGTAGAGTTTGGGGGTTACAGCAGCACACCAGACCAGAGCTGGGGGGCAACCTGTCACAGGAGCCAATTTCACAACCCCTTGACGCTGTATTCCATTCCATGGATCTCAAAAGCCTTTACAAAAGGAAGTGCCATGTAAGCAGGGCCGGCTTACGGCAGGAGTTATAGGGGCTGAAGCCCTAGGCCCTGGCCTAAGAGGGGGCCCCAGGCCCCCTTAAATCCCACCCTGCAAGTAAGCAGCTAAATACCATCATTAGACAACACCGAATTACATATGCACAGTGTTTCCTATTTAACTAATTGCATTAGGGATCACTGATGTTCCTAACTCTGCGCACAAAATTCAGGTCAATCATCTACAAATATTGCCACCTTTTCCAGATAATCACTAGGTTCCGCACCCTTCCTATTTTCCAGGGAGATTTGATTTAATTAACGGAAAAGCATATTATGTCTCTTTATGTACTAGACAGGTCTCCTCTACTTACATCCGGTAAAAACGGAGGTTCTAACATGTTTGCTTCCAGTCTCTTGAAGTTAATATTCTTGAAAATGGGATGTTGCTTTACTGCAGCAGCTCCATCTCCAGTGCACCCCAATCGTTCCTTTGGATCTTTGGCAAGTAGCTGCACAGAAACAGGGACCATATAATTAAATTAATCTTTTATAAATGCCCCTTTAAAAATTACCTTCACAACAACAGAAGAAAATAGTTTTATTTGGCTCCTTTGCTTATTGAAACATGCATACCAAAATGTTAACTTTTAAAGAACTAGCAATCTGAAATACCATACGTGGCTTATGAGCATTCAAGTATTTTCATTAGACTAGTTTAATTTACAAACATTTTGCTGTTCAATTATTGTAATTTTATCCATAGAGATAGTTTAACAGTTCGTTAAACTATTTACTTATATAATTGGTGATCATATATGCTTTGCCACATATCTTGCTTTCCTCAAATGCATATCTAAAGTTGTTTCATTATCTTAGTAACTCTAGGCAAGATAAACAAGGAGTCTGGTGGCACTTTTAAAGACTAACAAATTTATTTATCACACGAGCTTTCGTGGGAGAAAATCCCACTTCTTCAGACACTTGAATCAACCATAACAAATAGATAAATATTTTTCTAAAAAATTCTTCCACCCATTATCTACCAATCTCACACATAAAATGTGTTATCTATCATGCTTAAATGGATTTTACTTCAGTCAATAAAGACCAAAAATAAATAAATCATCAAGCTGCCACATGATATGGTTGTTTTCTTTACACTT
Source organism: Pelusios castaneus (assembly GCA_007922175.1). NCBI lineage: Eukaryota > Metazoa > Chordata > Testudines > Pelomedusidae > Pelusios > Pelusios castaneus. The sequence goes on from ML685851.1 coordinate 10,827,648, forward strand.
TTGTACCACTTCTTCCTCATATTAAAGACCGCTTTTTGCATTGAGAAGCCTTAGTTCTGCCCTTTGTTACCCTAAGCTCATACTGTGGTTTAGCTTGAGGACAGAGGCGGCGTTTGGGGTAGGATTTCAGGGCCCTGGCAGGGAGCTGGAGCCATGGGGGGAAATGTGGGGGAGGGGGTCAGGGCCCCCAGCAAGGTGTGAGGGCCATGTGGGGACTGACCATGGGAAGCTGGGGCTGCAGGGGGAAGGGGTGTTTAGGGCCCTCGGTGGGGAGCCGGGACCAGCACTGGGGAGCCTACGGGGGCCCCACAATGGGACTTCATCTAAGGCCTCAGAAGATCTAAGGCCGCCTCTGCTCGAGGATATCAACTACCATACTTATAAAATACATCCACTTTGTAAGTTAGAAAGTAATGAGCATGATCTTCCTTCAAGCATGAAGAGAAGTCCTCGGTTCCTAAATTTGACAACATCAGCATGGAACTGTTTATGGACTTTTATCACAGCGGTTCCCAACCGGAGGGGGAGGGGAATATCCTGGACTGGGGGAGGGCATCAAACTTGCAAGTAGTCCATGAGACTTCAATAATATTGAGGTCATTAAGCTCCTGAGCTCTGGGCTAGGCACAGCAGCCTCGAGTCCACGCTGGCTGGAGTGGAGGAGCTGGCCCCCCAAAGTAGCAGTAGCCCCAAGCTCCACTCTGGCCGGAGCAGAGGAGCAGCCCCTCCTCCCACGCAGCTCCAGTCTGGCCAGATACCCTGCTGGTGAGGAGCAGCATCGTGCTACCGCAGCTCCAGCCAACCCAACAGGGTCTGCCTCCATTACCCTCACTCCATAAGGAATGGAAAGAGGCGGGGCCACGTGGGCAGATGTTCCAGGGGAAGTTTAGTTTCTTACTCAGGTAGAGTAATTTAGTGCTATTATTATTATATGTGTTTATAGGGGTAATATACATTGATCACCAGCAAGGAGGTGGGAGGCACATAGTGTTAACTAGAGGAACTTTCACTCGAGAGGGTTGGGAACCACTGTTCTATAATATCAATAATTGAATTAAAAGATGAAAGAGACCTTGGCAGGTCACCTAAGACATTCAAATTATGAAAAATTTCCAACAAAATAAAGACACTAAAATTTAAAATTTCAGCTCTTTAAAGAGTGTTAGAAATTTAATTTCCAAACCTCTACGTCTCTTCACCCACCATCCTGCAGATAGATTTTGCCTCCTCGGAGAACTTGTCCGAATACACTTCCTGGTCTTCCCTCACTCTTCGGTCTACCTCATCCAGTTTGACCTTCTCCTTACGCTTCCTGAATGGTGATTGTCCCTGAATCATTTCATAAATGAGGCAGCCAAGACCCCACCAGTCAGGACTGAATGTATAGCTTTCATTGTTAAGGACTTCTGGAGCTACCAAGAAAATCAAAAATAGAAAGATTGAGGTGTTTTCTCAATTATTTGATCAGTAAAACAAATCCACCAAGTTGATTTTGCACTCTGCCCAAAAACAGACAGGATGTACTCATTCCCATATTAACTACTCTTCTGCTCAGCCAATAGTAGCCCTTAATTGCTTTTCTAAATCAATATGATCCTTAAACCATTTTTCAAATGAGGATAAACTTTTCAATAAGCTAAGCATGTAAGTGATTTAGAAGTTTAAGCCACATTTTCAAAAGCAATTTGTACACTCAGAAGCCTAGAATTTAAGAATGTCGAATAAAACAAACAAGAAGTCCTGTGGCACTTTTAAAGACTACAGGACTCCTTGTTTGTTTTGCTTAACTAGACTAACACGGCTATCCCTTTGGAACTTGTCAACAATGTCAAAGAGATTTAAGTGCTTTTGAAAATGTTACCTAAAATGATAAAACTTTTTCAGATGGCTATATATACATTTAGTTTTGCTTTTTTATCAAGCATCCCCTTGTGACATTGGCAGCAGGTGCCAGTTCATGTCAATACGCCAAGCCCTCACCTAAGCCTTATTAAAATAGATTTTAGAGTTGTAGCAATGAGGTTAGACTTCATGGAATGCCTGTAGGATGTTCCATGTATTAATCTTCCTTATAATGTCTGTATCTCGTGTTATAAGGTAATGTTTAAAATGTTTGCTCTATAATTATAAAAATGTTTGTTACGATTATATATTCCCCACAGTCAGGGGAGAAGCATTACCATGTGTGAAATATTAGTTTGCCCCAACAGTTGTTATTTCTTGCCTATCTGGAAGGACTATTGAATCCAAATGGGCCATTGTGGAACAAAGACTTGGTCAATTGCCCATACAAGGAGAGGTCACATGTAGGAGCACTCATCCCACTAGTTTGGATTCTGAGATGAGGAGGGATAAAAATCTCTGACAAAGAAAATTGGGTCTCTGGGGCCTAGTCCACACTGTGGGGCTGTGTCGACGGGAGATGCGCATTCTGCCTGGTGCAGAATGCACATCTCCCGTCGACTTAGTTACTCTCACTCACTGCGCTGTTTTCACTCCGCTGCATCGATCGGCAATGCTCTCCAGTCAACACAGTTACTCCACTTGGAGGGGTGGAGTTACTGCATCACTGCGAGAGCACTTCCAAGATCAGTTGAGCGGGTCTAAACTGGGCACTCAGTTGATCCTGCTGCACTGATCCATGGACATTGACGCAACATTTTGGGTGTAGACATGGCCTGAGACACAAAGATTCCTAAACAAAAGCAAGAAATCCCCATGCTGCTTGGAATGGGTCAGCCGCAAAGGACATATAGAGCTGCTTATTATAGAAGCTTATATTACCTCTTGAATCTAAGACTAACTTATTTTCGTATGTATGTTTCTTGTTTTAACCTTGTAAAAAAACCCTCTTATTTTCTTAGTTAATAATTCTTTAGTTCATTTATTACAGGATCAGCTACAGGCAGTTTATTCATATCTCAACAGACAACTGATCTGACGTAAGTGACTAGACTTTTGGGACTGGGAGCAACCTGACTATTGTTGACAAGTTCTAGAGGCATAGTCATGTTAATCTAGTTCAGCCACCAAACAAGAAGTCCTGTGGCACTTTTAAAGACTAACATATTTATCACATGAGTTTTCCACGGAGAATTTTCAAGCATCTGACGAAGCGGGATTTCTTCAAGGAAAGCTCATGCAATTAATAAATGTGTTAGTCTTTAAAAGTGCCACAGGACTCCTTGTTTGTTTAGCTGATCATCACTGTTATTTTTGGTATAAAGTGACTTTCTGGGAAGGCAAGATAGACTGTAATACCCAAGCCTACCACCTGTGACTGCATGGCCAGACTGGTATAGTGTTTTAGGAGATCACACTTGTTACTGGGTAGTGAAATCGAATTATAGAACACAGAGTCAGTCCGGTGTTTCTGCCTTGCTTTTTGACAATTTATGCTGAGGCTGACACTCATGGTGGTAAGCCATTCCAGACTAGTAATGTCCCAAAACCAAGTCAAATCCAATATGATTCTGTATCCTAGAGTCACCCATAGTTATGCAAGTGTAATAGAACTCATTACCATAGTTAGGTAATTAAAGGCATTTTACCTACCCATGTATCCAACTGTTCCAACCCGTCCTCGGACAGTTTCTCCTTCTGGGATTTGCACCGCTAATCCAAGATCTGAAATCCTGATGTGTCCTGTTTACATTGAAATTAATTACACAAATTCAAAAAGGAATGAAGTATTAGCATTTTTGAAAATATGGGATTTCCATAGTACCCTTCACCCTCCCCACATTCCTTCCAAAAACAAATCACTTACATAGGCCTAAAAGAATACCTACACCAATGGGCAGGTTACTCCCATGAGAGTAAGTAATCCATCTCCCCATGAGCCAGTAGCTAGGTCAACAGAAGAATTCTTCAGTCAATCTAGCACTGGTCTATAGAGGAAATTAGGTTGGTATGGCTCTCTCTCTCAGAGGTGTGTTTTTCACATCTCTAGGACATGTAGTTTTTAATCAATTTAATCAAAAAGTCATTGTTGTGGGGTATATCCTTCCATTTTACAAACTGAAAGTGAGGCACAGAATTGATCTGCTCAAGTTCACACAAGAAGTCTGTGGATGAGCATGGAGCAGAATATGTCACATGAAAGCATGACTGTAGACAATGGGATTTATGAGTTTTCATTTCAACTCCCGTGTTTATTCAGAAACCACAGGAACAGCAATATGGTAACATGTTTAAGTCTATTGTACTGTATGAAGCTTCTTGACTTCTTAGCAGAACACTGGAGTTTGCTTTATTTCATTCCTTACATGAGAAAATAGAAGATTATTCAAAATTATCAGTTTCTTGTGAAGACACTGAAATAAATAGAACCAGAGTTTCCATCCCACAGGAGATTTTGGTATTTCAACATCTGTTTTCATATTGAATCAAAGCAAAGAAGTTAATATCAAAATTTTTCACACAACAAGCTCCAAATCAAAAATTTTTGGAAGCGTAAAATTAAATTTAAATTTAAAAATTTCAAGACAGTTTAATATTAAACTGCATCAGCTAATGGTTCCGCAATGCTTCAAGGAATTGCAATTGAGATACATCATGCCCTTATTCCTCTATAGAGGTCAGGCTCCCTGATCAGACTGCATCTCTACAATGCACTATATTCATTAAATACTTATAATGTAGGATGTTGCTGGGTGAGAGGGGAAACCACTGTGTCCCAAGTGATCGCAAGTTCAGCCAAGGAGCCCACTCCATAGGGAAAATGGAGGCAATGCAAATTACACAAACTACAACTTTCATGAGATATTGTGTCACCACAGGCAGATAAGTTTAATATCAAACTGACTAAAAAGGCATTATTTTGATTCAGTCCAACAAACCAAAATATTTTTATTTGTGTTGGACTGACTCCAAAACATATGCATTGACTTTCCTGAGGGGAAAATAAATCTAAAAAAAATTAGACAAAAATCTAAATTATCTCACAAAAAATTCAGTTTGGTGGGAACTGCATTTTCCATTGGAAAGTCATTTAAATGGAAATTTTCGAACCAGCTTTAGTAATATGATTTTTTTTAAAAAAGCACATTTTGATAGCTTTTAGGATAAGAAAAGTGTCTTCATATATGTTTGTAACTAAAAAAGCAGGACAACCTCAATGGGCGGTCTCTAATCTTAATTATAGTATGAATACTACATAATTTTGCATAGAGCATTTAGAAGCAACTGATAAAATTAAAGAATATCAAATATAAATTAGCACACAAGTGAAAGAAAGATACCAGACACTCACAAAAAATTCTTGCAAATGGGAAAACAGTGATAAAAGTAGATTCTAAGTCAATGAATATGCCCCATTTTTAAGTGTCTCAGACTAGTTCTCTTCAAATGGCAAAAGGAAAAAAAAACAATTAGGAGCAACCTAATTAGAAGTCAAATAGATCTAAAAAGAGCTATACTCACATTGTTAATGTGATTAATTATGGAAAGCAATTAGAATATATTTTTGTGTTGCAGAAGAGTTGAACGGGGGTGCATGTTGTACTACACTTAGGTCTGGTTTATACATACTGCCAAATTCGACAGCAGTCAACAGGAGTTACGCAAAGTAGCTTCTGTAACTCCCATCGACTTCTTAAATCTTCTTCTGCACAAAGTCTTCACTGCACTGCGCTGACGGGAAATGAGATTCCCATCGATGCAGCACTACACTAGTTGCCAAGGTGATCTTAATAAATCAACCTCCAGCAACTTACGGGTTCAATTGAGTCCATCTTTACTGATGCTCAATTGAACTCAAAAGATTGATCCTACACTGTTGGTGCTGCCGTCACTGTAGACATGCTCTTACTCATCAATCAATTAGTCTGAAAGGGATTCAGATACACAAAATTATAATACTGGAATTAAAAGTCGTAATTGCAGTGAATTTCAAATGCAAGGAAATGTAAGTTATGTAGGACAGAAGTAGCTGTCAGAGTTGTATCTTTGACCAAGCCAGAAAAGAAATTCATTTCTGCGTACATGCATGTATATAAAGCTGACAGTGTTTCCCAAAGTCCATGAGGAAAAACCAACTATTTAAAAGTGTATTTCAGAAGATCACATCTTTCTGTTCTTTCATTATTCACGCATAAAAATGGAAGTACATCATGTCTCAGTTTACTGCACACAGCTCTGTCGTCTTTCAGATATAATCATTTAGGTGTTAGTTGTCATGCTAGTGGGTAAAGGCTTTTGAGACAAAGGCAATTAAGCCAATAGGGTCCTTTTAATGAGATTCTCTTTTTCAATGTAGAGCAAGCATTTTTATTTTACTCATCAATTACTCCAGTAATTTCTGGAGAAAGTCTAGAAGGTTGACTGCCACTCAATACACAGGTAGAAAAACAATTACACTCTTGACTATTTCAGGAATTATTTCATATACATTATGATGTCCTTCTACTCACTGACATCTGATGAAGCCATCAAATACAGGATCTGATCCCCTCAAGTGCCTTTCTAATTTGTCCCTTTTGCTCTCTGGAATAAAAATGCCTTCTTTCTTTCACAGATATTATTCTATAGAGAAGGCATGGGAGACTACATACCTCCAGTTAGGTGCTTATTTTTTGTAGGCTTTTACTAGAGAAAAGGTTAACAATAAATATGCTGTCTATCAAAGCATGAATCACTAGCGGATTGACTCATCCCCCATGCACTACTTTGGAAATCTACTTAGCACATCTTGGAGTTTGATTTTAAAAAGAACCTTGACAAGTGATTTAATGAAACCATTTGCCTTCAAAACTACAGTATTTAAAATTGCAAGCACAAACCAGGGTCATGTTTGGTTGTGCATAGCTAAGAACAAACTCAGCAATTATCATTTCCTGTAGAAAGAGTCACAAGATCCATCTCATTTCAATTTATAAAAAGGGATAGAAAAGAGGATGGCAGATTGTATGAATTCTTGTTTGCACAGGAAGTTTTATTTCTGCTTGGTGCAGTCTGTTTCTTTGGTTTAGGTTCATTCAAAACAAACATCAGAGCATTTTAATTCAAGAGTTAAAATAGATAATTAAAAAGGCATACAAGTGTTCAAATTGCTTCTGATTCTTTTTTCTTATTGCCAAGAATTGTCACTGATGAGTTTTTACTGATGAATTTCATGAATAAACAGTATTCTGCTTTTTAACTATATGACAGAAGACAGTGGAAGGTAAAATGGTCTTCCATCCTACCCAGTGAAGACCTCAATTAGATACATTAGATCCAGTGAGAAAGCTGTTTTAAAGAATCAAGGAATGAAATTACAGTGTTTTCTGTTATTCTTGGTAAAGGAAGAACAGTCAATCTTTTTTCCACTCATATAAACACATTAGCGCACTAATATTTTGTGAATTGGTAAGGCCCTGCAGATCCATGGGTATCCACTTCAGATCCACAGGTATCTGCATCCGCGCAGATCCACTGTTCCGGATTGGAGCTCAGATGCAGATTCTATTTTTATCTGCCCAGAGTGCAATCAATCGCTGCAGCTGATGCTATGATCCAGGTCAGCAGCACACAGGGTAAAAAAGGAAGCACTCCAGCCAATCCCAGCTCAGCTCTGGTTGCTGTCTGCCAGTCATTCCAAGTCTCTCAGACTGACTGACAGTCAGTCAGCATGCTGGCCTTTGGTTGAACTTCCTCAGCCCCCAGCTGGCCTTTGATTGGCTCATTCCCACACGGACCCTGTCCACTTTTTCCTTTTCTTGTTTGCGGTTCATGCGCTGTGCTGCCAATCAGAGAGTTCATTGGCCAAGCCTGGGTGCAGATGCAGATACATATAAAACCTTGCACATGGATCACAGCTCAGATAGAAATTGACACTGAGCGGATGCGGACTGGATCTGGATACACATTTTTGTAGCTGTGCAGGGCTCTATGAATCAGATCCCTGGTATATTAGAGAAATTGCTACCTCCACTTCCCCCCCCCTTAAATTTCTTTCCATTGCATTCAGAAGACATTTAACATTTTTAGTGTACATGCCAAGAAGTTGATATTTACTTACCACGGTCATCAAGGAGAATATTTTCAGGCTTCAAGTCTCTAACAAAGCAAACAAAACAAAAAGTCACTTAGTTAAAAGATAAAATTATAGGCACTATCAAGTGTAGCTTTTGCAGAAACTAAAAAATTGCTTTCCTTAGAAAAGTGGGACTCAAGCAGGAAGGAAGTATAAGAATTTCAAGTTTTGCTATTTTATCTTTTATAAAAGGATACATTAACAATAACGTGATGAACTATAAATTAGGAATATTCACAGCAGAAAATGTCAGAAACTTCCCTGCAGAAGACTTTGATTAATCTAAATAAAAATTTTCTTGGAAAATGTTGACTTCAGGCAGAGGGGAAATCAAAATCCATATGCATCAACACAAAAAAAAGTTTTCAGGCAAAACCCAGATGTTCAGTGTTTTGACAAAAAAGTTGAATTTTTCTCAGAAAACACTTCACAAAAAATATAATGTAGCTGAAAACCCAATGTTTCACTGAAAAACAATTTAGAATTTCTATCTATACTGATATTGGATATGTGTCAGCCACTACGGTTTAAAATACATTTGTTGCAAACAGCATTCTAAAATAGCTTCCGTAACCTGCATAGACAAGAATTTCTCTCCTTAAACATTGCTACCAACTCAGGGATTTAGGCTTCCCCTCTTACACATTTTAATATCAAATTGCTGGTTCGGACAAAAGATTCCCAATCTGTGCTGGTCATGGAAAGAGTGCTAGAATCTGGACAGCAACAATCATGTTCTCTCAGAGCAGTTCTTAAGAAAGCTTCTGAATTTTGTTAGTACAAGAAGACATGCCAAAGACTATGTCTGAGCACATGCTGATGGCAACCATCATCTGAACCCACTTCTTGCCTATTATGTAGAATGAGAACAGACAAAATACAACTTCAAAAGCCTGCTCAGTTATTCTTGTTATGTTGGATTTAACCTACATTCACTTTCTAGTCAACAGACAAATGTCTGAAGGATTTTTTTCTGCTAAAAGTATTAGCAACTTTTGCACTAAAATGTACTTAATTTCTTTCAATTAAGACATAAAATACTGTGTATACAAAATAGCATAAAGCATTTGTGTTGCACTTCTGTACTTAACCATAGTACCAATACCATTGTTAAATTGTATTTAAAGATCTTCCCAATTAAAAAAGAAGTTTATAAAAAGGGATCAAATGTTAAATTCTATTTTAAATTGATTCTAGTTTTATGGCATGAAGACAACATATAGATTAGACAGACAGACAAACAGAAAACATATATACTTCACATTAAAGATCATATTTAAACCATATTAATATCACAATTTTTGTGCTCTAAGAATAATTATAATAAATAAGAACAATTCTGAATAAAAGCGCAAGATTCTTTGAACAATTTAGATCAGATTAAATCTAGTAACATTCACATTAACCCATTTCTTGGCAACTCATCTTTATTATCCTTAGAATAATGGTGATGTGTGTTCACATTAAAGTTTTACTGAGTATTTAACTAGTGAAATCAGCTCGCTCGGCTCAAGACTATTAAAAGATCAACAGAACAGTGCAGCTAGTGCAGTATTTTTCTCCAAGCAAAGGAATATTAAAAACAACCAACCACATGAAAAGGATTTAAACTATGTATGTGATTTAAGATCATGGTTCTCAACCTATGGTCCACAGACCCTGGAGGTCTACAGACTATATCGTAGGGGTCTATGAAAAAGTTTCATATCCTAGAAAAAAGGCATTCTGTTTTTCTGATCAGTCAAAAATACGTGAATACCCCCACCTACAGGTCAAGATCCAGAGACGTCATTACCATAGAAGCCCAGTTTAGCACCCTTTTGCACACAGCGTCAAATGATGTGCTGAACACATGCAATATTTTAGAGTTTAATTCTGTTCAGTCAGTTTCCAGCCTAAGATGTCTATGGTAAGGGCCCACCAACCACAAGTTGAATTTCCAAAAGGAGTCCACATCTCCATTTGGAATTTTTTTAGGGGTCCACAAATGGGGGGGGGGGAGTTGAAAACCACTGATTTAAAAGACTACAAGGTAATGGTAGTCAGAAGGTGGTGGTTTGGAAGGCATTTCTGTTTCAACTAGAGAAAATTAAGAATATTTTTTAAAGTGTTTAAATTTTAGGCCAGTGATTCATAAATTGATCACCCTTATCTAGCAGATGTCAGAACAGCTATATGACTGCCTCTTGGCTGTTAGCTTGCTTTCATGTGCCAACAATTTATGGTGATACGCTATGCAGAGAGCCTCAAAAGCTGCCACCAAACAGGCTCATTCCTTATCCCAATGCAGGTAATGCCTGACTTCCTGCCCGCTCTGCAGTGTAGCTCCCCAGACAGCAATATTACTATCAAAGTGGTAGACTGGACTCTCTACGCCCTTATTGGCATGAATTAAGTCCACTGACTCTTATTGTTTGCTGGAAATTCCAGAAAAAAATCTGAAAAATAATTTTGATTCAAGCCAAAGAAAAACATTTTGTTCAATCCAAAACATTTCAGTTTTGACCAGTTAAACATCTGAAGTATTTTTAGAAAATGTCAATAAACCCCCCAAAAATGGGATCACGTCAATACAAATTTGTTGTATTTCAGTGTTAGTAATCTTTTTTTTTTGCCAAAACAAACAAAAACCCCATGACTTTTAGGCAAAATATTTCACCCTGGCACTAGTGATGAGCAAGGCATCCTGATTAAGAGAATTATACTGGCTCAAGCTTTGTTCATTTTAAACCTGCCACTTTATAAACAAAGAAACTAACAAAGACCACAATGTTTCCAGCTCTTCTAGAAGGAAATGCAATAGCAATTGAAGTTAAAATTATTCCCGAAAGTGTGTAGACACTGATTTTGGACAAAAAACAATATAATTTTGGCTCCATAAGATACTGCATGGGTAGGAGAGCAATTCTGGTTAAGAAAAATGTGTTAAGATCAGTTCATTTTTCTTCCATTGCACATTTTGGGACTGTTTGCACTGAGAAACTCAATTTTAAGAGTGCTGAGCACCCTCACTGAACTCTATTTGGAGTAAACAGAAGCTGGAAGAGTTGAGTCATGAGCTCTGGAAAGCGAGTCTCTAGATAATTATACTAGATAAACAGCCAGAAGACCCCATCTGCACCACAGTATAAAATTACTATTATTTGTATTAGCATAGTGCCTGGGAGTCCTGGTCATGAATCAGGACCCCTCTGGGCTAGGCTAGGCACTGTATGAACACAGAACAGCAATCACAATCCCTCTCCCAAACAGATTACAATCTTGAACCTGTTCCAGTTTTCAAGAAAGATGTTGAAATGTTACTGCCAGTTAAGAATAGAGCTCGTTTAGATAGGGCTTGTCTACACTGATCTCCAGGGATCAACACAGTGGGATTGATAGCGCGGCCAGCGAAGACCCACTCATTTGATTCCGGAAATGTTCTCCATTCAATGCAATAACTCCAGCCCCCAGAAAAGAGTAATGCTGTGTCGAACGGAGAGCACTTGCAGTTGGCATTGCTCAGTGAAGACACTGCAGTAAGGGAGGGTAAGTAAGTTCACAGGAGACACACATTCTAGAGTACTTAGATCATGTATCTTCCGTTGACTCAGTGCAGCAGAATAGACCAGGCCCCACTTAATAGCCTCTAGGATGCTTTCTATTGTTGAATATTCCTCCAGTTCTAACCAAGCACAAGCCACCTTCAGGAAATTCTTGTGGTAGATTATTAAAATAAAGGGGTACAGTCCACTATCTAAAAAGAGTATGGTTTTGGTTTTTTTCCAGTTTAGGTATTATTACTAAAGAAGGCAATGTTATAGATTTTGATTCATTTCATGGATTACCCTCATGTAGAGCAGTGGTTGTCAGCCACTGTGTCAGGACACAAAAGTGTGTCACGAAGTGCCAGGAGGTGTGCCACAAAAAATTGGCAGCTCAGCTTGGGGCTCCTGCCGCCCGCTGCTCCTCTCAACAGCCCACTCCTGCTGTGCACCACCGGCAGCAGCCAGGGCAGATGAGTAAAGGGACTTAGGGGCTGCAACCCAGAGATCCTGGGATCAGGGGATGGGACATACCACCTGCCCCACAAAAATAAACCCAGCCCCATCAAGACAGACCACCCGGGCACTAGCCTACACCGGCTTGACTCTGCCTCTACCTAGGTCCTGGAGTGCTGCATCCTCCAGAGCACTGCAGCCTCCCAAGCACCACCCCCACAGGCAGATTGTAGTGTGTCATGCAGGGGAACATCATCTATCAGGTGTGTCTTGACGGAAAAAGGGTTGAGAACCACTGATGTAGAGAATGGCAATGAACAAAAAGATTCAAGCACCGTCAAATGGTCAGAACAATGCTAGAAGACAAATGAGTGCAGAATTTCATTTATGAATTAATGGTCCAATTCTACCAGGTGTTGAGCACCTTCAACTACCAATGAAATTAATGGCAGTCGAGGGTGCTCAGTTTTTTCAGGATCACGATCAAAGTTTGTAAAGATTGTGGGATCTTTAAAGCAGAAAAAGGACTAAGAAAGAAATATATTTTATGAAATCTGACTACCAATGTCTTTATGTGTAATAATCAATTTAAGCTGAAGATTTTAAATTCAGATATCTAAGACAGTTGTGCCACCACTCAAACTTCCCATCTGAACTTGGCCTAATGAAAATGAAAGCCTCATTCAAAACGTGTTAGATTATCCTTATGTTACCCTGACTTCAACAGACTGACTGTCGGAGCTTGGATATTATTTAAAAAGCTTTAAAACCTGACAGCATTAGAGAAACTTCAAGGCTGGAGGGAAGTGTAGAGAGGAAGAAAACAAATTTGTAAAAAACCAACTGGAATCAACTGAAAGTCAAATCAAATTACATTAGGAACAGAAGAGGCCTTGGGTTGCCTGGGGCCCTAGGCGAAGGCTCATGGTGGGGCTCCCTATAGGGCTCCCCATTGGGGGGGGCACAAAAGCCCCCCTGTGGCTCCAGCTCCCCACTGGGGGCCCCAAAAGACTCCATGACCCCAATGGGGTCCCCAAAATACCCCCCCCACACACACACACACACACAGAGCTGCCGGCCCCAGCTCCCCACTACGTCCTGCAGGGCAGGAGGCAGAGGCAGCTTTCGGCGTAGGCAACGGGGCCCCTTACTGCTCGGGGCCCTAAGAGGGCACCTGCTTCGCCTACCCCAAAAGCTGGCTCTGATTAGGAAGATTAGATTACAGATTTGTCAAATAAATCCGATGTGGAGGAAGACAAATTATCTGTGTAAGTTTCTTCAAACTGATTGCCTTAAGTTTTAGGCTTCATCATTTCCACAGATACATCCTATTGAGAAATCAGAAAGCTCAAGAATTAACACAGGATTTTAATCACTACAAAATGCAAGTGACCAATGTTCTGAACATTGCCATGGAAACCAATAATAGTTTCGATATGATTTCTACAAGCAGATTTTACAATTACTAAATTCCTGAAATAATTAGATAAAGAAAAGCATTTGAAAATGCTAATCAATTCAAGTATTTTAGGGGTAGGGTCTCCATGACAGGTACAATATATCAAAAAAACAAACCTTCTGCTTTAGATCAAGATGACCATTTTGTATTGAAGGAGAGAGAGATTTGGCAGAATTTGCAGAGTAGTCATCATGTTGTCCAGATAGTTTCAGGGACCACTGAATCTCAGAGATTATTTCTGAATGCCTACATTATTGGCCATATACATGTTTAGCAGGGACTGCTTTACAAAAAGTCTTACGTTGGGCTGCATAGATAGTGGGATAATAGTGCCTCCAGCTATCAGGACTGAACATGTCTTTTTCCTGAGTGTGTGCGAATTATTGATTCTCCAGTGTACACATGTGTAATTATCTCTGCTCTTTGGTTCCCTGATATATGGAGAAGTGCAGAAAACAGAATAATTTTGATTTCTGACTGAGATGCAACTTTATCTTAGATTATTTGCAGTGATATTCTGAAGGTACTGCACAACAATAAAATTGGTTTTGCAGCTTTATGAGACTGAGGGCTCCAAGAAGTACATCTCTCATCAATATCTACATAAAGAAGGAGAAGGATCAGTGTCAAGCAAGAACATAAACAATTCTAGAATCTTGTAACAGAAAAAAAAACCCTAGGTATCCAGTAAGGAGATAGTGCTCAAACATTTTTTAGGTTAGGTTAATATTTAACAAACTATATTAAAATCCTAATCAAGTCTCCATAGCTCGCTCTTTAGCCCTGAGTTAAAGGATCCAGCTGCAGTTGACTCTGGCAAGGGGGCATTGTAACAGAAATAAGTTTGGCAGTCTTAACTAGCTCCTGTCTTTTGGTCATCTCTGAAATCATTACACAACTTGGCCCAATTAGCAGTGCCTGATCTATGTATGATTCAAACAGTGCTGCAGTGCAGATTAGAATTAAGATGTATCTGCAGGTCTGGGTGGACAAGAACAAAAGAATGGTCAACTTGGGTCAGATCATTGGTTCATCTAGCTCAGTATCCTGTCTTCAGAAGGAATGAACAGAAGAAGGTAATTATTAGATGATCTATTAACTTCGCTCCTGTGTGCGTCTGTTTATATTCCCTGGGCTTTCCCACCTTTCTCCAGCAGATGGCGCAAAGTTCATAGGTTTCAATAGCAAGCAGCACCCCAGCAATACCTCCTCACTTTTTGGTCTTCAAAAAATATAAACAAACAAACAAAAGTTTCTAGATGAGACACCCTTAGGGGAATGCACTAAAAAGGAATAAAACAAGTACTTCACATTGGTGAGACTCCTTGTACAAGGATTTTTAAAACACTGTGTGCATTGTTTGCAGAAGGTCAGCTAATCAGTATAACTGTGCCCGTGACATTACACTCTCTACACCGGCCATCCAACCTTTTGCGAACAAATGCATGCAATCCTCATGCAAGAAGACTCACCAATGTGAAGCACTTGTTTTTCCTCCTTTTAGTTTGTTCTCTGAAGGGCATCTCATCTAGAAAACTTTTTGGTTTTTATATATATATATTTTTTTTTTTTTATAAGTGAGCCTTCCAGTCCCAGCTCCTCGCAGTCAGAGGTTTAGGGATACCCAGAGCCTGAGGTTGCATCGCTGACCATCTTGGCTAATAGCTAGTAATAGACCTATCTCCTATGAACATCTCACTCTTTTTGGAACCATTATACTTCTGGGCTTCACAACATGCCTTAACCACGAGTTCCGTAGGTTGATTGTGCTTCGTGTGAAGTACTTAATTTTGTTTGTTTCAAGTCTGCAGCCCACTGATTTCACTGGCTGATTTCTGATTCTTCAGTTATAAGAAGGGGTAAATAAGACTTCCTTATTCACCTGCACACCATTCATGATTTCATGGACTTCCATCATATCCCTCCCTTAGCTGTCTTTTTTTCTAGGAGGAAGTCTTTTTAATCTCTCCTTATATGGAAGTTGTTCCATATTCCTAATCATTTTTGTTGCCCTTCTCTGTCCTTCTTCCATTTCTAATGCAACTTTTTTGAGATGAGGTGATCAGAACTGTGCACAGTATTCAAAGGTGTGGGAGTACCATCGATTTATATAGTGGCATTATGATATTTTTGCTTTATTATCTATCCCTTTCCTAATGCTTCCGAACAAAGTTAGCTTTTTGACTGCTGCTGCACACTGAGCAGATATTTTCAGAGAACTATCCATGATGAGTTCAAGATCTCTTTTTTGAACAGTAACATAATTTAGACCCTATTACTTTGTATATATAGTTGTGATGATGTTTTCAAATGTGCATTACTTTGCATTTATGAGTTTCATCTGCCATTTTGTTGCCTAATCACCCTGTTTTCTGAGACCCCTTTGTAACTCTTTGGTCAGCTGTGGAATGAACCATCTAGAGTAATTTAGTACCATTTGAAAATTTGCTATTTTACTATTTACCCTCTTTTCCAGATCATTTATTAATATGTTGGACAGCTCTGGTCCCAGTTCAGATCCATGGGGCACCTTGCTTCCTCTCACTTTTCCATTGTGAAAAACTGACCATTTTATTTCCTCCTTTGTTTTACCTAAATTTTTTGTTTTAACCTTGTTTTTTAATCAGTTACTATTCCATGAAAGAGCCTTTTCTCTTATCCATGACAGCTTACTTTAAGAGCCTTTGGAGTGGGACCTGGCCAAAGGCTTTCTGAAAATCCAAGTATGCTATATCTCCTGAATCACCCTTGTCCACACATTTGTTGACACCCTCAAAGAATTCTAGTAAACTGGTGAGGCATGATTTATCTTTACCTTTTCCCCAACATATCATGTTCATCTGTGTGTCTGATAATTCTGTTCTTTACTGTCATTGAAACCAATTTGCCTGGCAATGAAGTTAGCCTAGCAACCAGAGCAAGCTATTGTTATTAGTCATCCATTCCAAAAACATTCATTTCACTCTAACCATTTAATAAAAGGAATCAAATGGTGTTTATGCAGTATTGGCATATTGCTTCTTAATTAATTCAGAAAAACACTAGCACAAATATAGACAGCAAAAGTGACTATTGGTTATTGTTAAAATAAACTTCTAACCCAACATGGAAGAAACAACAATAGTTATATACTATTAAGAAAGTAAATTGAAATATTTTCAAACAAAAGGTGATATTAAGGGAAGGAGGATGACTTTGTACTGAAGCCACAAGTCTGAAAGATCTGGATTCTATCCCTGACTCTGCCATTGACTTCCTGTAATACCTTGGGCAAGTAATTTGACCTCTGCAGATCCCAGTGTCTTCCCTTTCCTAACATTTTATCTATGGAGGAAAAGAGAACAGAGCTCGCTCTATTATTAAATCCTTGAATAGATTCATGCATGTGCATGGACACCCAGGAATGGTAGGTGCTTTATAGAACAAATAAGGAGGTAAGATCCTTGACCCAAGAAGTGTTTACAACTGAGTTTACCCTCACTCATTGCAGCATATCTCGCATACAGTGGGGATTAACAATAGACACAGACAATAGAATGTTACATGGTTACTCAATTACGGAATGTACATCTTAATTTGAACTTGATTTAGTTTAAAAAAAATTGTGGGAGACAGAGACTGGACGAGGGAGAGTTTCATGGAGTATAAGAGAGATATTATGTGGGTGCCACAGCCAAGGCCATTCCCTAGTTTTACAGCATTCTCCACCCCTGAATTTCTACCTGCAGGGACCTTCTCCTCCTACATATGAATATTGCTATGGTCCTGATAATCATGTTATTCACTGGCACTGCATTAGCTCATCTCAGTGAGACTTCTATTTTAGAATAATCAGCCACAAATTGATTCTAATTTTAAGCATACACACATTTTTTGGATAAGACTTTTTAAACAGAAGAGAGACTAGGAAACAGCATTTCCAATTTACACAAGACAGGGGGAAAAAGAATCACAATTCCATTAACACACAGAAATAGGTATACACAGTAACCTTCTGTCTTTGAAGCAGGAAAAGTCAATCTAATCCTATATGAAAACACACAGAGCTGAAAAGTTTCAAGGACCGTGTTATCACAGTTAACACTTACCTGTAAACAATTCTCTCTCTCTGTAAGTCCTCCAAGCCACAGCAGAGCTCTGCAGCATAGAAGACAGCCCGTTCTTCATCAAAACCAGGATCTCCCACGTTGTAAATGTGAAACTTCAAATCCCCTCCATTCATAATGGTTAATACTAAACAAAGGGCATCTCTCGTTTCATAGGTGTAGGATAAATTAACCTAAAGACCAAAAAAAAAACCACACACACCTTGCTGATTCATTCATGACCCACAATTCTAATTCAGATAATACTTTTATCATCAGCCAAACAGGCAATAGGGAATTGCTAGTGTTATATTTTTGACAACCACTCATTTTTATTTACCAGAGAGTGCAGAGGATATCCATAAACAACCACCATTGTTAACTTTGGGGCAAAAGAGTCCAAACTGATCATCAGCCAGGCCCAAAACCATGGTCTGATGAAAACTTGTACAGAGGAATGGCTTACACCCCCTGAAACGTGTCAGTCTATATGGATGAAAATAGTAACTTGCACACAGAGCATCCGTTCATTAATACTTAGAAATGAGTAATCACTGCTCATAAAAACTGAGTCTTAGCACACAGAGGCTGTAAATTGTCCAATGTTACAATGAGTCAATGGCAGATCAACGTATATAACCCAGAATGCCCAGTTTTAGTCCCTTCCTCTAGTCTAGCCACTAGAGTAGTCATTTCCTTTCTTGATAACAGCACCCACTAACAGTGAAATAAAGAGCTGCACTAAATCAAGCTTAGCATCTCCTCTTATCTGTCGGCTGGATGCTCTTATCGGTCGGCTGGATGCCCAGAACGAGGGCAGGCAGAAAAGTGAAAAATCCATAAGGGGAGAGCAGGCAAACAAAATAAAAATACAAAAAGGAAAAAAAGCTACAACAGAACCTGCTGCAGGAGTCTTTATAGTATCCTGCAGACAAAATACAATTTCAAAGTGTTTTACTAAATTCAATACAAAGAGAAACATAGATCACACATCCTCCAAGAAGTGAAGTAAGGACAGTATGATGAATAAAAGTGAAATGCTCAGCTCGTAAGGCCAATCTCCGGATACTTCGAGTACATCTGTACTGCAGTTAAAACCCTGCGGCTAGCCTGTGCTAAGTAACTTTGATTCATGGGGCTCAGACTGCAGGGCTGCCTCATTGCAAGCTGGGAGCCTTCAAGACCGCAG
Organism: Pelusios castaneus; assembly: GCA_007922175.1. NCBI lineage: Eukaryota > Metazoa > Chordata > Testudines > Pelomedusidae > Pelusios > Pelusios castaneus. The sequence goes on from ML685851.1 coordinate 10,846,378, forward strand.
GCTCCAGCATGAACCCTGAAGTCTACATTGCAATGAAACTGCCTGAAGCCTGTGCCCTGCAAGGCTGAGTCAGCTGGCGCGGACCAGCTGCAGGTGTCTAAATGCTGTGTAGACCCACCCTAAGAGCCACAAACAGGAAGAGAATGTGCTTTAAGAGATCTTTCAAGAGATAAAAAGTTGACGAGATGAAGAAATTCAGCGTTGCTGTTCCAGGCCACAGAACTGAAGAAAGAAGTACTGTGTGAAAAGAGGTAACACTAGAGAGATACCCTGTGGCTATTTCTAGACGAGAATTCTTACCGTGGTGTTACTCAAGTTAAACACCTGGACAGACCACAATGCCATGCAAAAAAATAAAAATAAAAATCAAGGAGCTGCAGCAGAGGTACCAAAATGCTAGGGAGTCAAACCATTGCACTGGTGTGGAGCCAAAGACCTGCAATTTCTATAAAGTCACCGGAAGCCATTCTCAGCCGCGATCCCCACCTCCTCCACCAAGAGACCTGTGGACCCACAGACAGCAGACTCAACCCTGACAAAGTAATCATTGCCAAGGAGGTTGAGTTGGAAGACGATGCGGAGCTGGGGAGCAGGTTATTCGCCAACATGTGAAGGCAGGACCTCTTCTCAACCTCAGAGGGTTCAAGCCAGTCTCAGCCATCCAACTCTGGCGCGCAGGTTGAGAGAGAGGGGTGCTCAGGTAAGTGATTTCTTTTGAGCTGAGGCACAGTGCTCCCTTGCTTTGTTGCACTATACAGCTGGTTGAAGGGATAAAAATGCACAAGAGTAGCTGTATTTGCCTGTGCTTCCACTTCCCCTCTTCAGCCAGGCAGTGCAGCAGAAAAGTGTGTTAATACACACCAAAATTTCATGGGAATCCTCTAGAGAGATCTCTAGGAAACCTTCCTGGAAGTACATGACAATCATCTGCTGGAGATTCTTTATCAGAGCTGCTTTGTTTCTGCCTCTGTTGTAGGTGACTTTCCTGGATCAATTTGCACTGGTGCAAAGATCAAAGTGGCATATAGGTGAGCAGCACAGGGACCTGGTTTGAAGCTGTTCGCATGGAGGAGGTGCACCCTAGCATCCCTGCTTATTTTCAGGAGCGAGATACTGGCTTATATTTCCCCCACATATGGAAAATGGTGGCACAATTTTAAATTTTGTCCCTGTCTACCTGCATCAATACCCCAAACAACCATCCAGAGCCTCTTCCTCAGCATGAGTGCCCCTTTCCCGGGGCACAATTCACCACGCCCTGGTTGATCGTTGAGCTGTGCTCTTGCCAGGGGACAGTGAGAAAGATACTGTATTTTACAGTAAGCATCAATGCAGTTATTGCACTCGCATTCATATTTCTATTCATTTTTTATTGTGCTTCTACAAGTGTGCCATGGAGGGGAAACCGCTCCACATCTGCCGCGCGCCTACAGATAAGAAAAGAACCACAGAGAAGTGAAAGAAAAGATGTTCTTCCAAGAATTCCTCCAGTCCTCTGAGATGGGGGAGGGTAAGGAAGAAAGAAAAAAAGAGCATGGAGACACACTGTGTTTGAAAAAAACCAGGAAACTGATGGGCAGATGGGGAGGAAAAAAGGAACAAGTGACAGCAGGTCATGAGTGCATCATAAAAGCCATGGAGAAGTAAATGGAGCTGCTAAACTCTCTCATAATACTTCAGACTGAATTCATGCATGCTCACCCCTCCTTTGCAGCAATACAGAACTGCTTTCCATTCCCTCGCCAAACTCTACTCACACATTCCAAAGAACCCCCCAGCCCACCTTGGTACCCCGTTCACTCCCACCCTTTCAGACAGCTTCCAAAACAATAGCTGGACTTACACACAGCTGTCATAGCTCACATTGCTTTCTCCCCTCTTTCTCCCATCCAGGCCAGCTTTTTGTGTGTGTTGTGAATAACTGTTATTAAATAAGATGCACTCTGTGAAGAATAAGCAATCTTTGTCTCTTGCACATGGTGGTTGCACCTCCCATTGATACACGGTGCAAGCTGGATAGCAGTCAAAGCATAGCATAGCGCTGTTTACAAAGATACCTTACTGGTGCTCATTATTAAAATAGTTCTGCAAGCCCTTCCTGATTCAAATGCCTCCCACCCCACTCACAGTGCTCCTCTAATACCCCTGACATCTGGCTGTTCATATTCAGCCACAAAGCAACCTGCTTCTGCACTCTTTTCTCCTTTAGCTTCACAAATATTACAGAGCACACAGCAAGCAGCTATAACCGTGGGAATATTTCCTCATTTAGGTCTAAGCCAGGGGTCAGCAACCTTTGCTGGCCCCTGTGCCAGCCCGCCCCCCACACCCTCAGAAGGTGCCAGGGGTGGGGCCAAAAGGGGGCAGGGCCAGGGACTCTGGGTGGGGGGGGGGTCCCCAGGCCGGGCTGCGCCTGCCCCTGAGCCCCAAGCTTGACTGGCCAGGCCCCCGCGCCGGCCCCTGAGCCTGGCCGCACCGGCCCCTGAGCCGGGCCGCACCAGGTCCCCATCCGTCCGCTGCCCCCCCCCCCCCCCCCGCCCCACACCGGGCTGGCCAGGCCCCTGAGCCAGGCCACGTCAGCCCCCCGAACCCAGAGCTGGGCTGGCCAGGCCCCCGAGCTGGGCTGGGCTGGCCAGGCCCCCGAGCCGGGCCGCACTGGCCCCTGAGCCCGCGCCTGCCCCCGAGCCAGCCCCCAGACCGAGCCGAGCTCCCTACAGGAGGCTCCACCCCCGCCCCACAGCACTTACATTGCTGTGGAGTCAGGGTCCCAGGGACTGGAGCCTCCACCCCTGACAGGGCGGAGAGGGGAAATGCGGCCAGGGAACCTGGAGCCACAGCATGCGGCTCTTGTGGCCCCAGGCCATGCGGGGGGTGAGGCCAGCAGGGGGAGCCTGAGCAGGGCCGTGTGCCGCTCAGGATTGGCCCGTGTGCCAAGTTTGGCACGCATGCCGGGGGTTGCCGATCCCTGGTCTAAGCTGCCATAAAGGCACCATCAGTGAGCTTTTAACCTATCAAACACTTATTCAATCATCCCTTGACACCTGCTTAGCTTATTATTGAAGCAATCCTTGCTGCTTCATGAGCCATGGCCGTAGGGAGACCCAGCCTACCCCTAACATCCTCCTTTAAGATCTTTTGGTCTGAAAAGAAAGCCCTGCTTGCAGCTTTCTGTACAGGCCAGTATTCCTGAAGATGCATGCATCATGCACCTTCCCTGACCAACCCATGTTGAGGTCAATGAAACGCCCACGGTGATTCACAAGCAACTACAGTACCACAGAGAAGTACCCCTTTCTATTGATGTACTCCAGCGCAAGATGGTCTGTGGCAAAATCAGGATATCCATATAACAACATTAGGGAATCCCAACGCTACAAAGCCACCCACTATTTCACAAGTGCAAAACAAGACAAAGCAATGAATTAAATCAAGGTTTCTTGCTTTTAAATAAAAAAATCAAATAAATCCACGCTGCCAGTAATGTTCTCACCCATGCCACATAACGTGGCAATATTGCTTCCCTATTTCAACTTGATATATCCTTACCTAGAGATCCAAGGATCACATCTGCTTTTTTTGGCAACCACATCACAGATGTATTCCTTTGAAGTGATACTGCATAATTAATAAAGTTTCAGTTTTAATATCCAGGGCATCTCTATAACTTATAGTTGTGGTATAATAATTGTGGATTATGAGCCTTGTCTTCACAGGCAGAAAAATGTTAGTCTTTATAGAATCTATTTCTTTATGGTTTAAGATGCTAATAAGATTTGTCTGGCCAATATGTTTTGCCTTCTTTAGCTACCTGAATTCTATGTTTGTTTAAAATAAAATTCACCTATGCAGAATCTATAAAAGTAGGAACTCACATGCTTTACAATTCTCTGAAACAAAAACAGAAAACATCTATTAATGGATTTCAACTAGACATTTCCTTATAGCTAATCTTTAAATAACAGCAGTTTGATGAGAAAGACAGACAATGCTAGCAGGAAAGCAGTGTTCCTAACATATGTATTCCTGGAGTACTTTAGTCCATCTCATAATTATTTAGTGATTAGGGCATTGAGTTGCTTGTAACTTATTGGGAAATGTCGTAGTTGAAGTCATATTTCTTTTAGGTATATATGGACATGATGATGATGATGCGTGTAAATGAAATACCCGCAGAGGTAAGAAACAAATGTACCGTATTTTTCGGACCATAAGACGCACCTGACCATAAGACGCACCCAGTTTTTAGAGCAGGAAAACAAAGAAAAGGGAAGGCAAAGAAGAGAAAAGGAAGGAAAGAAAAGGGAAGGCAAAGAAGAGAAAGAAGGAAAGAAAAAGGAAAGCAAAAGAGGGAAAGAAAAAGGAAGGGAGAAAGAAAAAAGAGAGAAGGAAGGAAGAGAAAGGGAGAGAAAGAAGGAAGGAAGAGAAAGGAAGAGAAAGAAAGAAAAAAGAAGAAAAGAAAAAGGAAGGAAGCAAAGAAAGAGAGAAAGAAGAGGAAACAGGAAGAGGAAGGAAGGAAGAGGAAATAAAGAAAGAAAAAGGAAGAGAAAGATGAAAGAGGAAGGAAAGAAGAGAAAGAAAAAGAAGACAAATAAGGAAAAAAGAGAAAGAAGGAAGAAAGAAAAAAGAAGGCAGGCAAAGAAGAGAAAGAAGGAAAGAAAAAGGAAAGCAAAGGAGAGAAAGAAGGAAAGAAAAAGGAAGGGA